>SCLH01000620.1:251938-275426 GCA_004367855.1 Oikopleura vanhoeffeni
AAAAAAACCGTTTAGTGCTCTAGAATAGACTCACCACCAGGTGGTGTGATGTACCAAGATTGACTTTGAGATGTGTAATCGTTAGACGAAGGCTAGATCTACAAACGAGTATCCTCAGAATTTTCACAACTACCCTAGATTTGTTCTGAGGCGTGATTGAAAGGTACCAAAAAGCGACACCCACCCCCTTAAGGTCAAATTTTCGAGATTTTACAAGGGGTGCAAAAGCCAGTTTTAGCGACCCCGTATGAGGAGCTAGAGCGCTATTTTTTTCAAGTGAAAATTAAGCGTTTTTAAGAAAACTATTTTTTTTGGATTAGGGTCTGCGACCATGTGGTCGACCTTAAATAAGCGGTCAAAGTATAAGTTCATCGTAAAGACTTGAAAGTACCCTCAAAAGAACCGGAAGGGTCGACTTTCTTATGATCGTATTAGCAACAATGGGTCAATGACGTACTGAAAGGTCGCTAGAGCGCAAAAACTGGTCCAATTTTTGAGATTTTACAGGGGGTGCTGAAGTAAGCTTCTTGTATCCGACCATCCAGCACATAAGAAATTTATTGCAAGCAAAAAACAGTTTATTACTATCGAATAACTAATTCTAGAATATCGGATTTGCTTGCAAAAATAATTTCTTTATTTACAATTGAAGACATAGGATAGTCTCAAATTACAAAGAATAATAATCACAGGAAAAAGTTACACTAAATGAAAGTATTTCAATATTATAATTGTTAAGATTTTTGCTCTTTTTCGATATTTCAATTTTTAGCTTAATCAATGTAATAATAGCGCGCAATAAAACTGCATAAAAAAGTGGTTGCGAGAAATCTGACAGAAATATTTATAATTCTTATCGTTGAATATTTAGCTTAGAAATTCACGAAGATTATCTGAAAAAGAGAAAAAAAATCGCATGCAGCGTTCGTGAAAAATAGTCCGTTTTCTAAAGAATTTTACATTTTGCCTATATTTAACTATAGCAAGCAATTTTTAAAAATAATTTTTGGCGAATTAACATGAATTTATAATATATTTTTTGATGAGATTGTAGAGAATTTTTTTCTGATCAATAATATCGGCATTATGTGATTTTTGGATACATAAATATTACGAGATAGCTCAATGGAGAGTAAAAGCAGCAATTAGGTTTTATGCATTTAAAGGTTGATGAGATAATATTTTCTAAAAATAAATAAATTTTTGACTTTTCAAGGTTACGGACTACAATATACAATTGGAAAAATAAACGTTCACTCAATTCTCACAAAAGATATTTGAGTTTTAAAAAGGGCTTATTTTCCCCCAGCACATTGCTGGAAGCACCTACAATCCCCTTAAGAAGGTAACCGGCGGAGGTCTATATCTCGAGATCTACACATGCTACGAAGCTAATTCTTGCGGCATTCGGAATTTTGTTGTCAATTTCATTCCAGAAAATTAAAAATAAATAAAATTTCGGACAAAAAATTTTCAAAAAATTTGGATTTTTTCTAAGTATTTATTTTGAGGAGACCATATCAGAATTATAAATTTTCTTCGGCGTCGGTTCTCTTGTTATGTAAGCTATAAGTAAAAATAAGTAGATGAACATTTTTTGAAAAAAAAATTTAAAAATTGATCAAAAATTGGGAAATCTGGCGAATCAGACGCAACCGAAACTTTGAACGTCTCGCATAAGCAAACCAAAGAAGATATTGTAAAACGAATTCCACTTTAACCTGGAGCACACAATTTGTGAAAAGTGCTTTGAATGTGTATAAATAAAACTGACATCAGTGCTTCAATTAAAATTTAATAAGTACTCAATACACCCAAAACAGTCAATTTTACATGTAATTTTTGTCGATTTTGAGCAAATAGACCGAAAATTATATTTCTAATTCCACTTTACTACCTAAAAAACCATTAATAGTGGGCGTAATAAAAATTAAAAATTTTTGACATCTCATGACTAAATAAAATGATACGAATTTAGTCAAAAACCGGGTTTTTTAACCAGAAAAAAAATCCTGGGTCTTTAAATGACTAAAAAAAATTCTCTACAAGATCGCTTAAAAACATCGATACCCATTTTTTACTTTTAAAATTCCTTATTTCAAATCGTCTTCAAAGTTATGAATCAACTTGGAGAATAATTGACCTTTGTGTGTTTTTCAATGAAAATTATCACTGTTTTACAGTCTTTTTTTTGCTGAAATTTCCAAATCATCACAAGAAGCCTTCGAGCGTAATTTTCAAAAAACTTTAAAGTTTTTTTATCAAAGCATAACCGAAAACCACGTGACCGTATAATCAAAAAATAAGGTTTGAGGGGTAACTTGTAAAACTTTTGAAACTGTTTTCCCATTACAGTCTCTGACCCCTTCAAATGCGTCCCTTTAAAAGGCACATAAACCGCTCTGACTTCTAGGAGTGGTGTCGCTGATTTGAGCCTCTTCCAAGTCATTTCCGCCAAACTAGCAAAGTAATCCAAAAACATTGTAACTAACAAAACCAACCTTCGCGGTAATTTTGAACATAACAGTAATCTGATACAATCCATCTACGCCGACACCTACGCTTTAAAAAGACACGCAGTTCGTACCTACTCCTTCAATTTTCATATTTTTAATATTTTTTGTGTGAGGCTCCGAAAAGCCTTACAATAATCAAAATCGCTTTTGATCTAACATTTTGCTTTCAGCGGACAAAACGCAAAACACCAAGAATTAAATTTTGAAATGGTCAGTTTGGGAGGCCAGGAAAAAGCTAATCTCTCCACCAGTTTGGAGATACAGTTTCGCCTTATCTGCATCGTGAAAGCACAAGACTTGTTTGACATTGAACAAGAAAGTTTTTTTTGAAATTTTTCTTCGGCCGCTCTTGGGGGCCATGTCAACTTTTCATTTTAGCCAAATTGTTTAAAATGGTCAGTTGGGAGGCTCAGGCAAAAGCTATCTCCTCCGCCATTTGAGAGATCAGTTCGACTCATACGCACTGAAAGCCACAAGACTTGTTTGACAATGAACTAGAGAGTTTTTTTTTGAATTTTGATTCGGCGTCTCTTGGGGCTATGTCAACTTTTCATTTTGAGCTAAATTTTGGATAAAACCGAAAAAAGCTTTCAAAATAATTTTCCCGTAAATACAAACACTTTTAGGATTTGGTGCAATTTTTAACTCGATAGCGTCAAAAGAAAAACAAATAAGCGCACTTTCAATTTAAATCATAAATAAATCATTAATTTTTGTTTTTGTTTTTTGGCCGCCGAAAGCAAAATTTTAAAACAAAAGCAATTTTGCATTATTTGTTAGGCTTCACTTGAGCCCCACACAAAAAAAATGATGAAAATTCGGCCGATTGGGGACTCATTTTTCCACAAAATTGAATACAAAATATGACATCATCCTTTATCGCCGATAAATTATCGGCCTGCGGCCGATTTTGGGCTTATTTTTCAAGAAAATTTAATAAAAAATCCCCCCTTTATCGGCCTTCGGCTGATTTGGGGCTCAATTTTCAACAAAATATAAAATCCTTTTTTATCGGCCTTCGGCCGATTGGGGACTCATTTTTCAACAAAATCAAATACAAAATTTAAAATCCTTTTTATCGGCCTTCGGCCGATTTAGGCCTCATTTCCAACAAAATTAAATACAAAATATAAAATCCTTTTTTATCGGCCTTCCGCCAATTGGGGACTCATTTTTCAACAAAATAAAATACAAAATATAAATTTCTTCTTTATCGGCCTTCGGCCGATTTGGGGCTCATTTTTCAACAAAATTAAATGAAAAAATTTTCTTTATCGGCCGATTTGGGGCTCACTTTTCAAGAAAATTGAATAAAAATTCCCTTTTTATCGGTCAGTTATTTTGCGTTCTAGGATTGTTCATTCGCCGGATCAAAAAAAGCTTGTCTGAAAATATTGACATACTACCATTACGTGATCTGTACCTATTGGTGTAATGGTCAAAAATAATTTGTGATGCTCTTTTGTGCAAGATTAAGGAAAGATCAACGAATAAGCATTTTTGTTTTTTTTCACGATCTCTTAGTTTTCAGTATATTTCCCCTAGAAAATATAAAATCTGAGTCACATACCCATTTTAATTGACAATTTTTGTAATTTTACGTACCCTTGACAACCATTTTCTGGTTTGTAACGCAATTAAAAAATATGTTTTATAGTATAATTTAATCATGCGGTTTTATTTCCGGAATAAAAAATGACTATTGACTATTTTTGACAACTTCCGGAAAATTTTTATTTAATGGTGGTTTTCATTTATTTCTCATATTGACAGGTTCCTCAAATTCTTGATAAAAAGTTTTGTTTATGCTAAAATTGACAATTTTCCGATTTGTAAAAAAATTAAAAATATGTTTTCTAGTCTAATTTAATCATGCAGTTTCATTTTCGGGGTCAAAAATGACTTTTGAAAATTTTTATTTTTCAACCAATCAGCGATCGGCTAAATTTTCTGAAAAAATAAATAAAAATCAACTTCAGGAAAATTTCCTATCTAATGATGGCTTTCATTTATTTCTCATATTGACATGTTCCTCATATTCTTCATAAAAAGTTTTGTTTATGCTAAAATTGACAATTTTCGTCATTTTGATTACCCTTAAGGGGGTAGCAGCGATGTGGCAGATTGGTACATTTTTTCGGAGTGATTTTTGAAATAAAATAAATGTGAAATTTTTTTATTTTATTTTTTATCTTCAATAAAAGTGTTCATTCTTGCAAACATTTATTTTTTTAATTTCTCAACATACTTAAGTATCTGTAAAAATATTCAAAAAACCACTTTTCATTACAACTCCATTTCCAACTTGACCCGATGTGGGATTTTTTTAAAGGCGATATTTATAAACTTCAGACATTTTCGGGTGTAATGCACTAATTAGTGGGAGAATCATTATGCACATGAAAAAATTTCTTTTAATATGAAAGTTTTTTCCATGAAAAATAGAGAAAAACAGCTTTTTAGGGAAAAATTGACCTTCAATTGAGTTTAAATATGAAAAATGTCCTGATTTTAAAAAGTAAAGTAGCCTATTACACCCGCAATTTTATATAGATTTTTTGAAAAAATAAATTTTTCATAAATTGCATGCCAAATGGCACCAAACCGGTGTCACAAGCAAGTGCTTGTAAATTTTATCAGTACTTCAGAAACGATATTCGATTGACCCTTCCATCGGTTGAAATACGGAAATCAAATAGATACCAGACAATAACACAACAGATTCGGCATGATTTTTCGAGGAGAATTTACAAAAGCATTAATAAAAAATTTTGGACTTTATTGCTAAAATTTTTCATAATATTTCTAAAAAAGTCGACAAAAAATGACAAATGAACATGTTATGATTTTTTAAACAACATTCAGAAAATATGTAAACATGCATGAAAAAAGTTGAAGTGGCTATTTTTTTCGTTTTATTCACAGATTTTAGAAAAAAGAAAAAAATTTTGGGTAAAAAATGCTGTAAATTTTTATAATATTTTGAATTTTTTTGAAAATTTTACGAATTCAAAAATAAAGTTCGAACTCAAATCTTTCCTAAAATAGATAAAAATGATTTTAATGAGCTGATACACATTTATTCTGGTTCAGCTAACGATAACAAGCACAAAAAATAAACCAACTAATTATTTTCGTAAGTTAAATTGACGCTAGTCTGCCACATCGCTGCTACCCCCTTAAGGGAGTGGGTGTCGCTGATTTGGGCCTCTTCCAAGGTCATTTCCCGCCAAACTAGCAAAGGTGATATTCCAAAAACATTTGTAACTAACAGAACCAACCTCCGCGGTAATTTTAAATTAACAGTAATCTGATACAATCCAACCTACGCCGACACCTACGCTTTAAAAAGCCTCCTAAAAAGACACGCAGTTAGTGCCTACTCCTTCAATTTTCATCATTTTTTATTATTTTTTTGTGTCAGGCTCCGGAGAAGCCTTACAAATAATGCAAAAGCGCTTTTGTTTTAAAATTTGCTTTCAGCGGCCAAAAAAGCCAAAAAACGAAAACAAAATTATTGATTTATTTATGATTTAATTGAAAGTGCGCTAATTTTTTTTCTTTGACGGTACCGAGTTAAAAATAGCACCAAAATCCTTAAAAGTGTTTGTATTTACGGAAAAATTATTTTGAAGCATTTTTTCTGGTTTCTTAATTTTGTCAAAAATTTAGCTCAAAATGAAAAGTTGAAGTGGCCTTCAAGAGACGCCAAATAAAAATTTCAAAAAAACTCTCTAATAGATTGTCAAACAAGGCTTGTGCTTTCAAATGCAGTATGAGCGAAAGTGTATCTTCTAAACTGGTGGAGGAGATAGCTTTTGCCTGAGCCTCCCAAACTGACCATTTCAAAATTTTAATTTTTGGTTTTTTCGCGTTTTTGTCCGCTGAAAGTAAAATTTTAAAACAAAAGCGCTTTTGCATTATTTGTAAGGCTTCTCCGGAGCCTGACACAAAAAACTAATAAAAAATGATGAAAATTGAAGGAGTAGGCACTAACTGCGTGTCTTTTTAGGAGGATTTTCAAAAGCGTAGGTGTCGGCGTAGGTGGGATTGTATCAGATTACTGTTAAGTTTAAAATTACCGCGAAGGTTGGTACTGTTAGTTACAAATGTTTTTGGAATATCACCTTTGCTAGTTTGGCGGGAAATGACCTTGGAAGAGGCCCAAATCAGCGACACCCACTCCCTTAACAACCATGTTCCGATTTGTAAAAAATTAAAAATATGTTTCTTAGTCTAATTTAATTATGCGGTTTCCTTTCCGGGGTCAAAAATGACTTTTGAGCATTTTTATTTTTCAACCAATCAGCCATCGCCAAAATTTTGAAAAAAATTTTCGAAAAAATTTATTTAAATGAATCTTCAACAAATTTTCTATCTAATGATTACTTTCATTAATTTCTTATAATGAGCTGTCCTGTAAATGATAAATACCGTGCTGCTGTTAACACCACCAAATATAGTTGCTTATACCGTTTCCACAAAGTCGATGCTCGCATCTTTTAAGTACCATAAATCATTGATTTCAAATAATTCGAGTTTTTGGGCACCTACATTTCCGGTGCTACAGCACGTGATAAATGTGCTACACTAAATTTTAAATTTTAATCTGGAGCAGAATTTTACGTTCTACCCAAAAAACTAAGTCAGCATTGAAAAAAAAGATGTACATTTAGCTTTTTTTGAAAAGAAAACTTTGACCGCCCAAAACAGCGCCACCAAGTGTGCCTGGCCATTTTGAAAATCGGAGACATCATTTTTTTTCGAGCAGATTGAATTTGAAATCCACCATTAAAATTAAACAGTTCTAAGATAATCGTCTGAATTTTCAGATGAGAGGTAATTTAAAGGAAGGTCTATTAGTAAAAATTTGAAGTCAAAAGTCTATTTATCGCTTTCTTCGTTCTCTGGGTAAGGTGAATATGTTGTTAGTTTAAAATATTCGCTTCTCACACGGCAATGAAATTCCTATAATTTGCATTATTGAATGCAAGATAAAACTAAAAAAAAGCTGAAAAAAGGTGCTCAGTAGAAAACCGCTTGGTTATCAGGGTACCGTACCTGGCATTATAAAATATAATCTGGATTTAGAAGTAATACTGCGGCGTAGTTATACTAGACTTGAAATTTCCCTTTGACCTCCGATAACGTAATCTTCAGTTGGGCAAATTTTGAAACCGAAAATTTTTAGATTAAAAAAATTCACATGAAATTGTACGCTTTCATGAATTATTTTTAAAAATATATTTATAAAAGTTGAATTCTGATTAGTTGAAATTTAAACGAAGAATTAAGAAATTATATCGTCTTTTTCATTCGGTTGATACCATAAATGTGTCATTCAACAGATCATTATTATTAAGTTTTGGCCTTTTTAAAATCGCTGTGAAATGCTGAATTTTAGATAAATTGCTCTCTAATGAAATCTATTTTGTCAAAGTAAATAATCTCACCATTCATTTTGAAAAAAAAGTTTTATTTACGTTTAAAAAATAAAAGTAAATGTTTTTGACATATTTCGAAATTTGTTCGATCTTTAAAATTTGCACAACTGCGGACACCCTTACTGAAAATAACGTTATCTGAGGTCAAAGAGAAACTTCGAGTCTAGTGTAACTTTGCCGCAGTATAACTTCTAAATCCAGATTATATATTATATATGCGGCAGGTATACAGTACCCCGTTATCACTGATAACCAAGCGGTTTACTTGGTAAGTACTCAGCACCGTATTTCTAAGCTCTTCATAGTTTAATCTTGCACTCAATAATGCAAATTATAGTAATCTCAAAGATTAAAATTATCTCCAAAACAAAAATTCAGACAATTTTCTTGCCAACTGATAATTTTTTTTCATGATTAAGCCAAAATACATCTTATTTTATTTTTCTCACTGATCAAAGCCAAAAATTGAAAACCTTTTTAAAAATTAAAATATATTTGTTTTGGTAAACGTTTTCGACTTTATTATCATTATCAAACCATTTTTATAATAAAGAAAAAGTAATACAGNAGAATAAATATAGCACTTATCGACAAAAGCTTACCAACAAAAGTTTTGTATACTAATTATACAGGTTATGTTAAAATTTGAGTTTATTTCAAAATAAAACCTTGGAGGAGATAGATTTTCCGTTTTGGCTTAGGTGGCTCTTGTGCCGCTTATGTGTGAAGGAGTGTGGTCATACAAAAAAGTTTTGGCAAATTTTTTTCGCAAGTTGAAGGCTAGTTCTACAAACTGGCTAATCTGAATTATATCCTCGAGGCCCTGTTCGGCTAATATTTTATCGAGAATATGTCAAATTAGGGGCCGGGATACCCTTAACACAAAAAGTTTCAGAATGGAGATCTAGAATTTTCTGTTTTAATAAAATAAAAAGAGAGAGAAGGACATAAAAAGCCAAAATAAGACATGCCGGTTTCAAAGAAGTTTGAAGAACGTAAGTTCTTCTTGCTTGTTCAATTTTGATCGATGCATACGTATAAAAAACGCTTCTGCATCCATTCGATGTGGTTTCGAACAAAAGTTTTTCTGGATGATTTTGAAATGAGACTGAAAATAGTTTATTTTGATCTGATCTTTAGTCATAGCGAGTCTTTGTTTCTCAACCTCAAGTTGTTTAACGGTTACATTTTGGTCATTATTTTGCTTTTTAAAAATTCTAAATTTTTTCTTGTACTCTTCACAGCCAATTATATGACAATAAATGGAACTTTCCCTAGAAGGTTGCTGGTGTTCGCCAACTCGTACTTTTAGAAGCCGTTTACTTTGACCTATATCGATAAAAGCGGCTTGGTCGACATTTCTGCCACGATTAATTTTCCCCCCAGAATATGAAGGCTTAGAAGAGGCAACATTTCCAATTTAGGGCGGCTTCATCAACATTTCTGCCCAAAAATGAAGGCTTGGAAGAGGCAANCGATAGACATATTTTACGGCATCAGCGCTAAAAATTGAGTTCACAATTGGCAATAATTCTCCATTCTGATTGATTTAAATTTCAACCAATCAGAATTGAGCTCAAATCAAAAAAATGTAGAAAACATTATTTCGTCATCAGCATACACTTTCACGCAAAATTTTCTGAAGACAAAAATAACAACCAAGTTTGTTCTTACTCGGCAAGAGTCCATGGGTAACCTTTTTTGAATAGGCTATTCAACTGTTGAATTTCAACAACATATTTATCCAATATTTCGGTTTTATTATCATTATCAATTGCTCATGAGGTCTCTGTAAACAATTTTTAAATTACAAATTGTGATTCATAGTTATCTTTTGGCAAGAAACAATTGCGTTCTGAAAAGATCCAGGTTACATTTTATCTTTTCGAAGTTCAGTTTTGACAAAAGCTGCTTTCGAAAAGCATTCGCAAAAGTAACCTTTGAGCAAGAAAACCACGTGTATTTAAATAAAAATTCAATCACAATATAATCGACCACTATTAAGAGGGTGGTCAACCCTGTAAAACCTGAATTCTGACATTTTAAATGTATCTTATGGATATAGCAGATGTCCACCTTGGATACAAACTAACTCGATAACCCTATCTCTAACCGCCAGTTGTAAGACATTTTTGAGTCCCATTATCTTAATTCACGCAAACTATAACCGATTTAAAAAGGGTCCAAAAAATCATTAAAAATAGATCCACTGGTTTAATCGACATGTGATTTGCCGCCAGACAACATTATCAAACTCTTGGACCAAATTTTTAAAATTTTCCTTCACATGCAAGAAAATTGCAGAAAATTAAAACACAGTCAAGTCTTGTTTTGGTTTTATGCGATTTTCTTGCATGTTAAACAAAATTTCAAAAATTTGGTCCCAGAGTTTGACGATGTTGTCTGGCGGCGCAGAACTAGACATCTATATGAATCATGCCAATCGCATGTTGATTGAACCAGTGGATCTATTTTTAATGATTCATGGTACTTTTTTCAAATCGGTCATAATTTGCGTAGGTTGAGATATTAGAACTCAAAAATATTTTACAACTGGCCTGGTGGACATTTGATCTATCCATAAGATACATTTAAAAATGTAAGAATTAAAGTTTGACAGGGTTGCCACCCCCTTAAACGTCGCTAGTAGCGACTGGCTAACTAGTAATCATTTATTTATTTGGAAAATACAGATTGTAATACATGAGGCATCCGAGCAAAAATAGGTACTTGATAAAAAAAATCTTATGAATTTAAAAAATAAAGGAACTGGGTTAGTTTCGAATCATATTGTATTACAAATTGTAATTTACAATCCGTAATTTCCAGAGAATTTGATGATTACTAGCTAGCGAGTCGTCAGGAGCGACGTTTTGGCTAATAGTGATCGATGATATTGTGATCGAATTATGCTTTGCATACACGTGGTTTTCTTGCGCAAAGGTTACTTTTGCGAATGATTTCGACTAAACTACACTTAAAAAAGATAAAATTTAACCTAGATTTTTTTCAGAAGACCATCATACTTATGTAACTACAGTAATACAGTATGTACTTTTTTGACCATTTTTTAATGGGGGGAATTTCATTCACAGGGAGTTGCCATTTCACAAGAAAATAAAGTACAAACAAATCTTCTTTTTTCAATTTGTAAGAAAATGCCTAATAGCTAAGGACAGTACCGCGGTATACCGGGCGTAAAATCGGCGTGACAACTAATAAGGTTATTGGCGATTGATTATCAGTGACTTGTGCAGATTTTTGAGGAGAATTTTTAAAAATTCAAAAAGAAATTTTTCGCGTGAAATGCCATTTTAAACTTTAAATTGACGATAAAGGTATGCGCTCGGGCGAGCTTAATGGTGCGATTTATTTTTTTCAAGAAATGTTTGTGTCCTTTAAAAAATTTATGACTAGCAAAAGAGTGCTCAGCCAAGAGTATGTGACGTCATGACGTATGTCTATTTTTCAAATGTCTATTTTTCCCATGTCTATTTTTTCAACTGTCTTTTTTCGGGAACTCTGTATTATACTGTATAATTTATACAGCAACAAAAACCAATAGTATCCCTGCCATAAAACTCATCGTAATTGTAAATTACCCATAATTTATGTGAGATGATAATACAACTTGTGCTTATATCAAAAAACCCGACGTTTTAATCCGTCTCGAAACCAAAAAATAAGAGTTTTTTAGAAATGATTTTCTGGTCTGCATTAATTTTTTTATGTACAGTATGTGTGTTTTTTACGTGCGGGCTAAGTGTACCCAAATTGGTCTAAATAAAAACTAGTTTTAGAAAAGAGCATTGACATGTAAACAATATAACGGAGGCAGACCAATCAAACTGAACCGGGAATAAAGTAAACAAAAAATCTAATTTTACTTCCCATTTTTTTGTGGCAGTTAAATGGTTTTTAGACGAAAACTTATCTCAAGAGAAGATATACGTAGAAAAAATATCATGAAATTTATGCATGTTTACAGAGCAGAAATTTCCTTGTAGAAACGTCTCAGCGATGATACATCTCTGACAATTTTTGGCCAGTTTTAATCAAATAGGGGTGGCCTTTACCACATTTTCCAGCAATTTTTTGACAAATAACAGTTGCATATCCTGTTCAGAGGGAATGTGATCAAAAATCGTAAGAATGTACTAGACTGGGAAATAACCGTCCCTGATCGGCCAACAGGCGGCCTCTACATTCACTTATTGCTTAAAATCTCTATTCTACACCACACTGATATCTCTCTCTCCAAATTTCGAACACACTCCCTTTGAACAGGATATTGGCTCCCAATTCATTAAAGATTTCCCCCGTAAAAGTCTCTCAATTTTTCATCGTTGAATTAATTCAAGGTAATAAAATTATTTTGCCTCTTCCGGTCTTGAATTCCACGAATGTCTGATTGACGCTTAATATGATTAACGCCTGACGACGTTTGAAAATTAACACAATTTTATTAAAGTTTGATGGTCAAATTTTACTTTTCACAAAATAATTTAAATTCTGACCAATTTGTATCATTTGGGTACACTAAGCACCACCATCCTTTCTGTACCCAGATTGGCTTAAACAAAAGATCGGGGATCTGGAAATTTGGGCAATTTCGGATGATTGCGCACTTTCGGGCGATTTGGGCCCGAAATAACACTGTTCGAAAATTTGAATTAACGTTGGTTATTGGTAGGACAAATTGTCCCGGACAATGTCTGAGACAATTTTGAGAAAATGAACCTCGAAATCAGTGATGAGCCTGATATTTCAAAATGAGGAAAGTTGATTTTTTTCTAGAATATATACTATGTACACTGTCGCAAGTAAAAAAACACATACTGTACATTGTAACTTCAAAGGTCTCCTGGAAAATATTTGACTTAAAATTTTGTTGTATAGATAAAACTCTTGAACACCATTTATCTGTTTGTTTTGGACCAAATTTTAGGGTATTTTTCGCGAATTCAAATAAGTTATGGGCTAATACCTCCGACTAAAATATATGATTCTAAAACTTTTGTTTTCCGCGAACTTTTCGGTGAAATTATTCAAGCGATTTCGCATTTTAGAATGTTTTTCGTCGGGTATAAAACCCACCAAACTTTTCAAATTTGCACACATTCATAGATATTCAGAGAAAGTTTAAAATGAAATTTATTTTTTCAATCCTCTCACTTGCCTCTGCAGAGTTTTGCGAATTTCGCTGTTGGAACAAAATCAATGAGTTATGCATTCCTGATTTATCCAAAATAACCGTAGAATGTACAAGTATTCAGGGGGGTATACCATTTTCAGCGATATTTTTTTTCACAGACTTTTTTGAAAAGCCTATCTTTTAAGTATAGAGAAATTTATAGGCGGAAAATATTAATTATTTTTGATGAAAATTGCTGAAATATGTTCTAAATTTTTTGAAAATTTTATTTTTGCATTGACTACAATAGAATTATAAAAGTGTATTTCTGACAAAGTTTGTGATATCAACAGTGTTAATTCAAACACCCATATTTCAATTGTAGACATTTTAATTTTTTTATACAATACGGAAAATGTGTTTTGGCTTGAAATCGAGGAAATCGTCGTAGGTTAAACGCCGAATAGGAGAAAAAATCACGAAGGACTAAAACACATTTTCCGTATTGTAAGACTTTAAACGCCTACGCAAAATATAGAGGGAAAAAGTCGACAGAAAAAATTATCGATGAAAATGGTATACCTCGTATTCAGGAGAACATAAAGATAACTGCAAATCCATGCTTATTTACAAAAGCAGATACAGTATATGATGAAAAGTTGAAAGCTATCATGATCGAGGACATGATTGATACAACTTTATCAGAAGAAAAATGCAACCGGCCGATAGTAAGGGTCTTATAATGATAATTAACCGGCTGAGTTTCAAGTGCCGTCGAGACCAAATGTGATTCATTTTACAAAATTCGGTATAGTCATTTTCAGTGCTATAGCATGCTAGTAGCATGATGCAGCATCATTGATGCTACAGGCTTTATCTTGAAAACTGCGGATTTCTATATGAAAATCGGACTTCGGACGGAATCCAGTGATCCTATTCGTGAAAGAATCGGATGAATGAATATATTTTATCCTGGTGTCATTTGAAACGAATCACTTTTAGTCTCGACACCACAAGTGAAACGCTGAACGCAGACAGGAAGCCCGACTCAAGAAATGCATAATGCGTCGAGATGAGTGGCCAAGGTGGACTGTTTTTTGTTAAAGTAAATAAGATTCACTGAATCAGTCGACTGCATCATTCCTGCCACATTTAGAAATATTTGAATCTGGCTACCGTCTGCATTCGGGTGGAGATCCATTTATTTGACATAGACTGCCAATTTAGAATATTTCAAACAAATTTTATAAGAAAAAAAAATTTACATTAAAATTATGGAAGAATATATGATCATTATTTAACCCTACCTGAAGCTGATAATTCAACTGCAATCGTATGGAATTTGACTCTAGGTGAAGCTGAAGAGTGTGGCTGGAAATGGTTTCATCAAACATCAAAAGTACTCTTTTCGGCTGGCCTACGATCTTCTGAAAATATCGATATGGGGAATTCGGGAATTGATTATACCGTAAAAAGTTATGACGAGGATGTTCTCATGGAATGTAGATATGATACTTCTATTGCCTATGAAGTTAGGGTCGTTATAGTGAAAACCGATTCACGATTAGAAATTTTCAAAAAAATAGTTACGAAGCAGACAAAAATTGAGTTGAAATTTCCGCCTGGTCGACATTTTTGAAATTTATTAACATTTCATTATAAATTTAAAGTTATTGTTTAAGATCTTTCATTCTTGTCTTCAATCAACGATGTGGCCCACATCATGTTGGCTCCAGAGCAGCCATACAAATACGCTTTTAGCGCCAATTTCTCGAAAATTTCTTTTTGACGGACAAAAAGGTATAAAATAATTAAGTTTTTGGAGGCTCAGTTAAAATCTATCTCCTTGCCAAATTTGAGACATAAAGTTTTTTCGAAAAAACGTATTTGGCGTTCTTTGGAGGCTATGTCAAGTTTTCATTTTCATTCCGAATTTTAACGAAATTTTGAAACCCAAATTGATAAATACTCCCAAATTTTTGTATCGTAAATTGAAACAATTTAAGAATTTACGTGCTAATTTTAAATCGAATGCGCAAATGAAAAAAAATTCCAAAAAATCTGAAATTTTTTTGATGCGGTTTTGTCCGTCAAAAGCAAACTTTCGAGAAAACCGCACCGGAGAATTGTTTGTATTTCTGTTATGGAGCTTGACACAAAAAATGCTGACAATTAGAAGAGGACATAGCTTTCGGGTATTTTTTGAGAGGTTTATTAAATCTTTCTGTGTTGGCATGGATGAGAATGCATTTTGATCGACATAAAATTATTATTAATTTTTTTTGTAATTAATCTTAAGCTGACCCTATTTGAAGTACCATTACATTCAGTTGTTACTGACACCACGGATCACACAATCACTGAATCTAATCCCATGGGTGGATTTTCAACAACCCTTACCGTTGATGGTGAAGAAAAGTCCATCTTTATTGCTGGCGAGAAAATCAAATCAAAAGTAATTTGCTATTAATTTCAGACATTCAAAGCGGAAATCAGAAATTTTTTTTTAACGATAGCCTCGTCGATAAGCCACTGAAATTATTGATTGTGATGAAGGTTTTCTGCACTATGAGGCACTATTTACTTATATAATATACATGTATGCCTGATAGCGCAGAAATCCCACAACACTAGTTAGTATTTGCATACCACCTATGGTAATAAAAATATCTTTTCCTCAACTGAGGAACGGCAAAAATCGACAGGCTTTTTCGAAAAGTTATGTGCCGTTTTCGGAAAATTTTGCCCATCAAGCTTGAAAGTGTACTAAATTTTAACAGGGTTGCAACTTGCAAGTGATTTAAAAATAATATTTTATTTCTAAAGTTATTTATTTTGCCGTTTCTAGTAGGAACTTCCAACTTTAATTTAGAGTCAAATTAAACAAAAATCGAAATAAATAAATCGAAATATTAGATACAGCAGGGTCCGGCATATAGGTGAAGGCGTATAGGTGAAACCTACGCAAAAACCTACGTAAGCCTCCGCAATCGCCCACGCATCTGAAAATAAAAACTTTTTCTTCCTGACGTCCGGCGTATAGGTGAAGGTTTTCAGCGTAAAAAGTTTCACCTATACGCCCGACCCTGCTGTAATATGTTTTATAAAAATCAAATTAAACAAACTGAATGGCCCGAATCAGAGCCAGCTATCTAAGAACTCGATCGGATGAGTCGTTTCCAAAAGCCGAAATGTAAACTGTTTTTACACTCTATTTACTATAGAGAGTAACTTTTGTTGAGAAAAAGATATTAACTCGTAGACTTGATTTCTGCCATCTAGCTGCAATTCACCATTTAATCGCATTTTACGACGCTCAATCATAAATGACAAGATCAGTTATAAAGTTATTAATACGTAATTATCCACTAGATATTTGTGCACAGTTTGAGCCTATCTAAAACCTAATCGGGCTGAGTCGGACGCCGTTGTTTTCTCACGCCCGCTGTTTTGAAGGGACAAACTTGGGAGAGGGCAATAAAGATAGAAGCAAAGTTCATCATTAACTTATATTTTTAATTGTCTTAAAATACAATGCAGCCAATTTGCTGATACAATTGAAAAACAAATTTTATTTAACCTCCTTAACTACACCGCAGAAACGAGAACTTCGCCTCACACCGCAAAGCCTATCTAAAGGCACTCAACTTTGAGCGCTTAATGCACGGAAACTGGACAAGATATCAAATCTTAATTTATTTTCACTGATTGAGAATCACGAATAGAATTAGAGTGATAACACCTTAACATTTAAAATTTCGAAGTTTGGTGAACAGATAACCTGCGGAGAGAAAAGAGAGGTGTTCACTTACCTGTATTCCTTGAAAAACCATACATTTTTTACGATACCATATAAGTTACAAAAATTACAAAGTGAACGCTAGCTTATTTACTAACTGGTTCCAGATTTGAAATATGATATCTCGAGTCGCTTACAAACAATTATCAAATCTGCGAGCGCGTCAAATAATAATGCAGTACTAAAGTGGTTGAAAAATATGCAATCAGCTGAAAACTCAAAATCAGTACTCACCTTATGTCTACATGATGATATGTCTTGTCGCTTTATTTGGGTTTAAATTGCCCGTTCTAATTCTTTTCAAAAATATTTTTGAAAAAAATATATTTTTTTCATAGTTTGAGTTTATAGAAAATCACTTGTGAAAAAATTATTGCTCGTATAGAGACGAGAGAAAAAATAAACTTATATCAAAAAATCCTCAAAATACTTTCCTAAAAAACTGGGTTCATCATAAAGTGTTGGTATTATATATCGTTTTCACACAATTAATCTTTTTTGAAATTTTGGCGAAAATCTTAAAAAAAAAGTATGGAAGTAATATCTTCGACACGGCTACAGTCGCTTATAAGATTTCAACAATTATTTTGTGGAAAATAAATTGCAAACTCTTTGCACATATTGAAATTGTAGGTCTGTTGACGATGTTATTCTGCGGGCGCGTTTTGGACTCTCGAACATTTGTTTGCTTTCAGATAGTCAAAGCGGTGTGAGGGGTTAAACGCTAGAAATGCATTTAATGGCGAGAAGAAAAAAAATCGTGAAAGATGACCTCCAGTTTACACTACACAACTAAGTTGGCAATAATAAGATTTAATAAACATTTATTTATGTATTGTGAAACTACCTTATATTACAACTCAATATCTGATTTGGCTATCGTCTGTCTAATAATATATATAATTTTTTTTACAAAATTCTTTGTAAATTGGCTCTTAAGTATTTGTTGTGAATATTTTATTTTCTCGTTCAAGTACAAGGTCAATTTCAAGTTCATCGTAGTAAAACTTGAAAGTATCACCAAAATAATCGGAAGAGTCGACTTTCTAATTGAAATATTAGCAACTATGGTCAATTATGTACTTAAAGGTCACTAGAGAGCAAAAGATGGTCAGATTTCACAGAGGGATTTTGCTCTCTGGCGCCCTTTCAGTACATAATTGGACCCATAGTTGCCTAATATTTCCATCAAAAAAGTCGACCCTTCCGATCCTTATGGAGGGTACTCACAAGTCTCCAAGGTGAATCTTTGAAATTGACGGTAATTGATTTACGATACTGTATCGTCGATACACCATATACTGGTAATTTGAAAAAGTACTCAAATTACGTCAAAAACATTTGTTTGATGAACTTCAATGCTTTTAAGACTTTTTTCTCATTACACCCAAAGTCGAATAAAATCACGTGACGAAATAATCCAAAAATAAGGTTTGAAATATGTCATAAAATAAATCCTTATTTTATTGAAAAATAAGTATCAGTGACGTTTTTGGAAAATGCCGTTATGTTTCAAAACTTATGTTCTTAGATTATTTGTTTATTACAAATTTTTCGGCGTAATTCGAGTATATTTGTGTACTTGAACCAAAACCTTATTCCTTAATTTGGACGGTCACGTATCGTTTTTGGACTCAGTGTAATGTAAAAAGAGTCTTAAAAACTTTTAAGAACCTTTTCACATTTTTTTAAAAAGTGATTTAAGCAATTTTTGAAAAAAAACAGTACTATTTTGGCCTACCTTATTTCTTGATATATGCACGGTCACGTGATCAGTTTGGGCTATGGTTTTAATGAAAAAATCTTAGAATTTTTTTTGATCACGATCAAAGGTTTTATTTGGGATTCCAATAATTTTCGCAAAAATACAGTACGTAATACAGTGAAAATAAAAAAAAAACGCACAAACGTCATTTTGTTTTAAAGGTTTATTAATAACTTTATAAACTGATTCTTGTCATTTATGATTTGAGCGTCGTAAAATGCGATTAAATGGTGAATATGCAGCTAGATGGCAGAAATCAAGTCTACGAGTTAATATCTTTTTCTCAACAAAAGTTACCTCTATAGTAAATAGAGTGTAAAAACAGTTTACATTCGGCTTTTGGAAACGACTCATCCGATCGAAGTTCTTAGATAGCTGGCTCTGATTCGGCCATTTCAGTTTGTCTTAATTTGATTTTTATAAAACATATTACAGCAGGGTCGGGCGTATAGGTGAAACTTTTTACGCTGAAACCTTCACCTATACGCCGGACGTCAGGAAGAAAAAGTTTTTATTTTCAGATGCGTGGGCGATTGCGGGGCTTACGTAGGTTTTTGCGTAGGTTTCACCTATACGCCTTCACCTATATTGCCGGACCCTTGCTGTATCTAATATTTCGATTTATTTATTTCGATTTTTGTTTTAATTTGACTCTAAATTAAAGTTGGAAGTTCCTACTAGAAACGGCAAAATAATATAACTTTAGAAAATAACAATATTATTTTTAAATCACTTGCAAGTTGAAACCCTGTTAAAATTAGTACCTTTCAAGCTTGATGGAGCAAATTTTCCAAAAACGGCACATAACTTTTTCGAAAAAGCCTGTCGATTTTTGCCGTTCCTCAGTTGAGGAAAAGATATTTTATTATCATAGGTGGTATGCAAATACTAACTAGTGTTGTGGGATTTCTGCGCTATCAGGCATACATGTATATTATATAAGTAAAATATGTGCCTCATGTGCAGAAAACCTTTCATCACAATCATTAATTTCAGTGGTCTATCGACGAGGCTATCGTTAAAAAAAAAATTTTGATTTCCGCTTTGAATGTCTGAAATTAATAGCAGAATATACTTTTGATTTGATTTCTCGCCAGCAATAAAGATGGACTTTCTTCACCATCAACGGTAAGGAGTTGTTGAAATCCACCCATGGGANATTTGGTCCCTCAAAAACACGGGGGTGAGAAAACAACGGGGTCCGACTCAGCCGATTAGGTTCTTAGATAGCTCAAACTGTGCACAAATATCTAGTGAATAATACGAAATAAAAATTGGTCCGAATCAGACCATTGTTTCTATTTTTTCTCAGACCTTTGGTTCTATTTTTTAACAAAAACTAATAATTAAACAATTTCAGTTATCAATAATCAATAATTTTTTAAATTTCTAGATTCTGTATTTTTATTTGTTGTAAAACATTAGCCTGAAGATGCGAAAGCGATACGTAGCAAATTTTTATAATATTTATTTATTGCTACTAGCAATAAATAAATATTATAAAAATTTCAGTAATCTTAAAAGCAAAATAAAAAATTTGGTCCTATTAAAAGCAATTTATAATGTTTATATTAATTAGATTATTAAGCTCAGTTTGAGTTTTTTAAGAACTGAATTGGATGACTCGTTTTCAAATGAAGCGTCGTTTTCTTACCCCCCGTGTTTTTGAGGGACCAAATCTTTGGGTGAGGGCAATAAAGGGATATGGCTCGATTTTAAGAATGGCAGCTAGATGGCAGAAATCAAGTCTGGGTACAGACTCACTTCTAAAGTCTACGAGTTAACTATGTTTCGATGCAGATTTGAAGAAAAAAAAACTTGCGTATTATAAAATAATTATTGATATTTATTAATAGTCTATCAAACAAGAATTTTCATTATTAAATTTAAAGAACAAATTGATTTTTTTCGCCTTCAAAAATTCATCAACAATAAAGTTAAACTAATAAATTTTTATACAGTCGTAATAATGGAAACAAAAAAATCTAGCTTCCGGATGATTTTAAGAATAAAAAAGTGTTGGCCTACCGAGATTCGAACCCAAAATTACATCCCGTTTAAAATCTGGCAAAATCAGATATAGAAAATTTCTCTATTCAGCTTTTTAATTTTCGGTTTGATGCAAAAATCTTTGTTATTTCTCATGCAGTTCATCAGTGTAGCTTCCCCCCTTTGTTACCATACGAAGCGACACTAATTTAATTTACTTGCCACTTCAGTCTTAACAGGATATATCTATTACGGTACTTGCTGGAGATTTTATGCCACTTTTTTAGCCCCAAATTACTTATCCGATAAGGTTTTAAAAAGCTCAAACTGAGCACAAATATCTAGTGAATAATAAAATAAAAAAGAATTGATCCGAATTGGACCATTTTTAGATTATTTCTGAGATTACTGAAATTGTTTAATTATTAGTTTTTGTTAAAAAATTGGAAACAATGGTCTGATTTGGACCATTTTCTGTCTATTTATTCTCTGAATATTTGTGCTCAGTTTGAGCTATCGAAGAACTCAATTGAATAAGTCGTTTTCAAAAGCCGAATTAAATAAAATGATTGGCTTGAAAAAAGTTCATTAAATCCCCAGCAAGTCCGTGATACGAATATATAAATTTACAATAACGAGGGACAATCCTTCCGGGTGACGTTTTTTAGAATTTTCGTTTAGTTTCAATTAGCTGAGTTTTACTTTACTATGTATGGAAAAGTTAAGTGTCAGAACAATTTCTATCAGACCTCGTTATGATGCATAATCATTATGATGCATTATAAATTAAAATCAAAATGTTTAAATGGAGTTTCCGGACGACAAATTGTCGTCGACAATGAACTTTTTGTACACTGGATCGTTAAATTAAGTATGACACCGGTTGTCTGACAACCGGTTTGTACGAACTACGCTTTTAAAATGACGGTTCTTTTAAATTATGTTTTTCTTCTACGGTAACGATTTTTTGAAATATTATTTTTTTTAATCAACGATTGTTTATCGTCGTTTTATCTGATACAGTGACTGTATAAGAGTCAGACACACAAGTTGTGACACAAAGCGACATTTTTATTTTATTCATTTTTAACCCTCTCAGGCATGGCGCCAATTAAAAAAAACACCTGTATCTACAGGTCCTGTAGATTAAAGACCAAAAATTGTAGGTTATTGCTAAAGAAGTCACTTTTTAGAAAATTTAGTTCTTAATCTTTTCCATTATTAATTTTTGATATGGCGTCTCTCATTTTCTCCCAAATGAATTGCATAGGTTGAAAGCCAATTGTAAATGTCACTTTTCTACAGGAATAATAAAGTTAAAATGTAAATTAAATAATATAAAAGTTTAAGTCTATCGTGGAGTTTAAGTCTCCTGGACTAAAAAACAATAAAGTTGCAAGCACTTTTACTTTTTCCGAAATAAGAGCTCAAAGTTGAGCCATAAAATTTTTTATTAAAAATAATAAGGAGTTGTGGCCACATAAGTGAGAAATACATTTTTTCATATATTCCTTTATTGCTCTTTGTTAAAGATTTGGTCCAAAGGGCAATAAAGGAAAATCCATTGCACTTATTAGTTAAACTTTACATGAAGATCATTAATTTATGTAAAATAAAAACTTTAATTAATTTTAATTGGTGGTTCTTGAGTGACATGGCGTTTTTGGTCGTTTTTAATTCTTACGTGTATGTTTAAAATACTAATGGTTGATTCCAAATTCTATTTACACGAACAAAATCATGTCCCCGATTTTGGGGTTTTTACTGTCAAAAGTTTCGCGTGGCCTTAGCGATCCAGATATTTGGACAAAGTTATGGTCATTTCCATTTTTTTAAAACAAAAATAAATCATTTCGCTGGTTTGAGAGTAAAATGAATAAAATTAGGTACACCACCTTCTTAAACGTCCTGACACCTATGATTTGAAATTTTTGGTCAGGAGGTTTGAGAAACTGTCAGGACGTTTGAGAAACCGTCAGAACGTTTGAGAAACCGTAAGGACGTTTGAGAAACCGTAAGGACGTTTGAGAAACTGTCAGGACGTTTGTCAATATACTTTTTTGGCAATTTTATCTTAAAAATTACTTTATTTTAGCTTTTTATTCAACTTTAAAAAACAAGCAAATAAAACTGTGATTTTTAATTAATGGTCTTTCAAGATTTTAGCAAAAATAAGAAAANCACCTAATTCAAGAGTTTTGAACATAATAATATTCTCCAAAAACGTCACGTGATCTTATTTTTCGATAAATAATGATTAATTTATGACATATTCCAAAACCTCGGACTTTGGTGTTGGACGTTTGAAGTTGACCCTGGAATTTTTTTTACGTAATTTGAGTACTTTTTTAAATTACTGTACTATGTTTTTTCAAAAAGTACTCAAATCACGTGGAAGACCCCTTAAAAGAATAGTCACGAATTTCTAAGACATTATTGCATTTTAAATTGGCCTCCGGTTTCAATAGAGCAGTTCTAGAAGTCCAAACTTCCGAAATAAGGATAACATAAGAATGCGTANATTATTTCGTCACGTGATTTTATTCGGACTCTGGTGTAATGTGAAAAAAGTCTTAAAAACGTTTGAAGTTGACCCTGGAATTTTTTGGACGTAATTTGAGTACTTTTTCAAATTACTGTACTATGTTTTTTCAAAAAGTACTCAAATCACGTGAAAGACCCCTAAAAAGAATCGTCACGAATTTCTAAGACTTTAATTGCATTTTAAATTGGCCTCCGAAATAAGGATAACATAAGAATGCGTAGGCGACAGAAAGAAGAAAGAAATAAATAGTCCACAAAAATTTACGAGTCATTTTACAAGAGAATTTTGTTAAAAAC
>SCLH01000621.1:12572-29163 GCA_004367855.1 Oikopleura vanhoeffeni
AATTTTAAAGAGATAATGGAGAGCTTTTTGCAATTTCGAGCTAGAACTCGAAATATGATTTTTTTGGTCATTTTCCGAAAAATGTCTGAAAAAAAAAGTGCGTCGATTTTTTTGAAAGTAGGCTCAAAAGAAAGCCAGTAAATTACTGATGAGAAAGTTGGCTTACGTCAAGTTCATATTTTGAAGTTTTAGTGGTCAAATTTGAGNGAATTTACTTTTTTGTTCTAAATTTCGCTTGAATTTAAATCGATATCATATTTTTCTAATAAAAATTCTTGAGATATAAAATATTTATTTTTTCCGTGCTACCAAATTTAATCTGTATACATATCTTTCTGTAGGCAGGGTTTTCAAACAAATAATATTTAACGTAGCTTTTTTTCGATGAAACCAACCCTTGTAAGCATGATTACTCTGAGATTATAAGAGATATCGAGAAAAGGTCTTTGTATCATTTACCAAAGTAAATTTTTGACATGTAAAACTTTTTTTGTTTTTTCCAAGTCAACTGGTTCACTGGTAAAAGACTTCTGAAATTACCGGTTTTCTGAGGCAAAACATGGGAATTTTCGATAAATATTTTTTTGCATAAATATATCGATTTAAATTTTTTATTTCGACATTATTTTCAATAGTAATGCCTCCCGGCGGTACGGGAATTAAAATCATTCTATTAAAAATCATTCAATTAAGATTTTTTTATTAGGCTTCTCTCTTTAATCATCATTGATAAAGCATTTCCTCCCGGCGAGCCCTGCGGGGCTGTTACATGTTACAATTTGTGTTTAAAAGATAATTGTGTGCACTAAGGCCATGGCAAAACTTTTTACTTGAGTACATGATACAAAAAACCGTTGATTGAAAAGTGGGTTGCATTAAAAAAGATACCTTAGGTACTTTTTTATTTAAAGGGGCCTCCCCTACTTATGGCGATTACGGGAAAACCATATGCGATATCGAGGAACAGTTTTTTGCATTCAACTGCCAACTAAAAAAGGTCAATGGACAATTTTGTTCTCGAATTTTGCTCAAAAATATTTTAACCGTAAAATTTTGCTGGTTTATAGAAAAATAACTGTTTGTTCCTTCGGAACACAACCCTATTTTCTAACCCTAACCCTAGCATTTCCCAAGAAACAGCTTTGCGTCGTTTTATACCGTGTACACTCGACACGAGTTTACCTAACCCTAATTCTAATACTTTCAAGATAAGATTATATTAGTGTACACATAGAATTTTAGTGTACACTCGGGGCATGGCAAAACTTTTTGTCAAAAAAAAACTAGGGGTTGGTGCAAGACGGAACCCTAAGCTTCTCACCCAAACCCTTTTTTTTCTGACAAACAAGTTTTGCACGGTTTTATCCTGCGTATACTGGGCACGTGTTTTTAAATAATTTTTTAAATTTGATTTTGTTAAAGATTATTTTGTTAAAAAATGTTTTCCGCATTTTGTAATTTATTAATAAAGCATGATTAAAAATCTCTTCTAAACACTAATTAATGCGAGATAATTTTGATATTCCTGGAGCTTATTTCTACGACTTTGAATGATTCATAGAGAATATGAAAATTAATTAAGCAGGGTGCCGGCGTATAGTTAGATTCCACGCAAAAACTACGTAGCCTCCGCAAAAACCTACGCATTTGAAAAATAAAATTTATTCGTTCCTGGCGTGCGGCGTATAGTTATATGGCAAAGAATAGGGTTTTTTTCAAAACGTTCCTAGGCAAAAGATAGGCGTTTTAAACCAATATTTTCAGACCAAGATTTCCCCCCCCTGTTCTTCGGTCGGCGCGACATATGGAAAATACACTTTTTTAAAAAACATGATTGCAGACTTGACCAATGAAGTGTCGGTATTTCAAGGAGTTTAAAAACATGTTTCAAAGTCTCGCAACAATGTCGGCAGCTTGAAAATGGCCAATAGTTATCAGATACAAATATTAGGTTTTCTGAAGATTGGATTTACTGTGAGCATCATTTTTTTCGATAATTTTCCATTGGTCCTTGTCATTTTCGGAATAAAACTTTTTCGAATCCAATGTTTATTTAAAATTAACTTTATTCATTTTTTTCGATAAAACTATATTTATACATCCTAAGAGATTGTAACGAAATAATTAACATTTAAAAATCACCAAAAAAATTCTTACTCTTACCAATTTAACGGCAATTCTTTAATACTCTAATATTGTCCAATTGACCAATCAGAGCACAATTTACCCCAAAAGATACGCGTATAGTTAGAAAAGTACGCGTAATGTTTAGAATTACGCGGGATATTTAGGGTTTTTGGCGACAAAACTTCTAACTATTACGCCGCAACCCTGCGTGTAAACTTATATTGTGAGATTTTCAACCTCGAAAAAAATGGTTGTGTACATTGATAAGTTTGAAAACTCAAATTTCGGATCCAACCAGAATATCAATTCTACTCTAAAAAATCAAGTGTTTCATATTGTCCTCATTTTGCGCTCTTAGCAGCTCCTTATCATTGTGAAACATTTTACAGTGTCATCTTTCGGACTTCCATAAAACCAATTTACTCAAAGCTAACAAAAAAATAGTCCAGCAAATGCTTTAACTTTGCTCCTAGCGGTCTTGTGGTCACGTTGGGACATTTTAAGTGTCATTTTCGCTTTCCCTGATACAAATTAACCATAAAGTTGAGGTGCTTTGAATTGGCCTGCGTTTTGTACCTTATCTGTTAAGCATGGTAACGACAAGAAAGTGAGCTTGTCCACTTTTAGACGGCAACACGATTTCCTGTTTTTTAATTTTTATAAAAAAAAGGTTATCAATTGGTCCTATTGCGATCGTAAATTTTGTGGAATATTTGGTGGAAAAAGTGTTTGCATACAGTATTTATAAAAAAAAATAAAGTTTACAATTTTATGGCCCAATTGTAGATGTATCAGGTAAACTTGACCACTGATTGGTCCATAAAAAGAAAAGACAGAATATTGCCAGGTTCAATGCATGAGCTGAAAAATGTGAAATTAAACACTATCAGCAAGACTTTAATAAGAGAAAAACCCATGGCTCAATTTTTTTCTTCTCACTTGGTATGCCCTGGAGTAAATAAGTAATCGATTTTCCAACTTTCTTTGTCAGAAAAGCGTCCGAGGCAGAAATGAGAAAGTTTTATCTACGTGAGTTATCTTTTGACCTTTTGGGCGTGGCTCAATAAGCGTGGGTGGCTCAACAAGCTACAATTACTTTTTAAATTGCCAAATTTGAAAAATGCACATTGTTAAATGAGACAAGAAAATTTTACTCAAAATTTCAGGTTGCTTGGCAAAAAATAATTTGAGGACAGCAGTATCAGCCCTTTTAATGTAATTTTCGCAAAATGGGCATTTTTTCTTATTTTTGTCGTCAATTTTCTCAATTTCTGTTGCTCATCGACATAAAAGTGACCTCTTGTGAAGCTAAATTTCTTCACAATTGGCAACCTCCTCGTCCCATGCCCGATATCATACCTCTAGAAGGTGATTAATCAAAGTTGGACCCAATTCTCTCTGGGTTCGGAATATTATCTTCAAAAAATCATGAAATTGGATTCTGCCTGCTCGAATTATAACTTAATCCGATGGTGAATTAAAAGAATTTTTCAAAATTGGCTCATTGAAACCAGATGTTTTAGAAACTAAACAAACGCTCAATGCAGTTAAAGCAATTGATGAAACCAATTATACTCGTAACTTCTTCAATGTTCCACATTACCATATTTACCGTATTTAAACTAATAAAATTTCGTTCGTATTCAAAATTTGTATTTAATTGTAACTGTGGTTACTGTCTAAGCGGACACAAGTCTAAGCGGACAAAACCGGCAAACCTTACGCATTTTTTTTAAAACCACGAAAACCTAAATCTAAGCGGAACAAAACCGATTTTTGACACATTTAAAAAAATTCAAGCTTTTATTTAAGAAGTTTTAAAATAGTTTATTTTGAAACGGCAGGTATGGCGGAATGGGGAAAGAGTTTGGCAAAAAGTTATTTTTAAGTGCCCCCCTTGGGTCGAATCTCGGGGTAACCCAAATATTTTTTATATTACACTAATAAAGTTTAATAAATTCGATATTTTTTATATGCGCAACTTTTTTGCCACTTCAGAATTTCGGAATTAAAACATTTTCGACACAAAAAGTTGCCACTTTTGGAGCTTACTTCCTAGAATCTGATTTTCTCAGATCGCCTGTATTTTTACTGTTCAAATCATCTTTTGAAAAAAAAACACCAAAAAACGCTGCGGTTTGCTAATCGAAGGTGTCTAATTCAATTACAAATTATTCCTAATTATTATTAAATAGAAAGGTCTAAAAAAACCGGTCCTAACCACCGTTAAAATTTAATTAATGGTTTCAATAAGATTCTACCGTCAAAAATCGAAATTAAAATCTGAAAAAAAAATCGAAAAAAAACCGAAATTACAGCACATCGAAAAGAAATATTTTTTTTATAGGTGAATAAATAATATTGAACGGTGGTCAGGACGGCTTATCAATTTGGCAAGTTTCAGTGGAAATAATTTTTTTAATCTTGAATTGAAGTTGGCTTCGATGGATACTCTCAAACCGTAGTTTCCTTAAAACATTCTGATTTAGAGTATGCACAAGAGCGAAGAAACAAAAACGAGGAACATATTAGAATAAACATAAGGGTGGAATTCCCAATATTTTAGCGGTGATTCATAAAAAAATTAGTTTGAAAATTTTGAACCAGAAATAATGAAAATTTCAATAGTTTTCGACCAAAAATCCCAAAAAAGTGTCATATGAATTTTCAAATAGGCATAGAGAAAATATGTGGTACCTACGAACAGTTAAAGTGCATTTTGAAGTTTTTGTTTCGTTGATTTGCAAACAAATACGGTAAAAAAAAATTGAAGGAAAATAAGGTAATTTTTTATAATGTTCGGAACTTTTTCGAAAAAAAAATTTATCATAATTTGTCGAATTCGAAAAAGTTTAAATTCTACTCAAAATTTTCTTAAAAAAGTAATAAATTCGAAATTCTGTAGTTACAAAAGTTGCCCTTGATTATGAAACATTAATTTGATGGTATAATTGAGAAAGATATATAAACAAAGTAAAAAGTTTTTTCATCATGAGCCCATATGTATCTGTCAAATGCACCGAGGCCCTAAAGGGATATGGGCTCTTGATGAAAAACTTTTTTAATGAGTATATATTCTTTCCAAATATACCATCAAAGTTATGTTCCATAATCCTGCAAATTCGACAAATTTGATAATGTTTTAAAAAGTTCTAACATTCTAAAGGAAAATGCCTATTTTTTCCTTTAAAATTTTCTTTCAATATTTAAATTCAAATCAACGAAAACACTTTTCAAAATGGTCACTTAACTTTTCAGCGTAGTTTTACCACATATTTTTTAAAATGCTGTTTGAAAAATCAGTGACATTGTTTTTGTGATTTTTGGTCAAAAAAAATGTCGAAATTTTTTAAAAAATTTTCCTATTTCTGTTCAAAAAATCAAATTCATTTTTCTGGAATCATCAGCTGAAAATATTGAGGAAATGCCCCACTTAACTTTAAGCAAATATGTTCTCGTTTTGTTTCTTCGCTCTTGGTTATACCTGAATCATAATTTTGCAATGAAACTACGGTTTTGACAGAAATCCATCAAAGCCCTTTTAATCCAGAATTAAAAAAATATATCACACTAACTTGCCAAATTGGTAAGCCGACGCCATCCCAACACGTAAAATCTAATAAATTAAACTCATGAAAAAAAATATTTCTTTCTATGGTGCTAAAATTTAAGGTTTTTCCATCTTTTCAAAAAATTTAAATTTTCGATTTTTGACGTAAGAATCGTATAAAATAAATTTTATAAAGTTTTTTAGCCTGGTGTTGAAGAACCGTTTCAAGAGTTCTGACTATAAAAAAAGAAATTTAAAGATAAAATTTTTAAAATTAAAGAGATTTTTAATTCTAAGTTTCAAACCATAACAAAAAATATCCATTATGAAATGCCGAGTGACAATAAAATCTCAATTATCTTGTTGGAAGAAAAAGGAAAATTATTTTAGTGGTTACTTAGACATCGTGATCGATATGAATTTCGTGTATATAGCGAATTTCGCTTTAATTTTAAAGCTCTTCAGTGCCCTCTAAGGGGTGACATTTATAGCCGAAATAGGGTCTAAGCGGACAAAACGGTAAAAATTATTTGTCCGCCTTAGAGAGATGTTTTTTAATTTAAAGTTTGCGAAAAATACCAAAAATTAAAAAACTTCTTATTTAAGCTCTTGGAGTAGTTCTTTTTAATGAGTTCACAGTGTTATCAGCGAATTGGCTTCACTTTTAAGCTCTCTAGTGCCCTCTAGGGGTGATTTAGAAGCCGCATTTTAGTCTAAGCGGGACAAACCCGGGTAAATCTAATCGGACAAAAACCGGCATTGTGCAAAGTGTCCCCTTAGTCAAGAACCACAGTACATCTTAGGCAGCGGCACTGGGCAAAATTTGAAAGTTAAAAAGACGCTTTTATCTAAACGGGGGGCGAACGGTTAAATTGAAAAGTTTAAGCAGGGAGCAGGGTGCGCAAAATCAAATGTATCTGCAGATGTACTAAAAATTTGGAAAATCCCAAAACTTATTATTTGTTTATCAAAAACGTTTTTGGGGTGAAAATTTTCCAAATTAACCAAAATTGCTGCATTTTTTTGTATTTCCCTCTAAACCCAAAATTTCTTTGCAGTCCAAGTTCTTTTGCCGTTTTCAAGAAAATATAATAAATATCTTATAATTTTTGGGACTCGTGGATCCTAAACGATATTATCGATGAAGATTAAAATATAACGCAAGCTTCGAAGTGCAGTCTCGGTCATAAAACGCCTCAAAAGCCAAATACACCACGAAATAACGTTCTTTAATATTTAAGATTAATAGATCATGGGACCGAAAATGGAGGGATGACCCACCAAAAAGTTACCAAAACCAATCTTTCGAAAAGAAGACTTCAAAACAATTAGTTAGCGACCCAGCACTGGGCATATGTTGGGAACAAAAGGTGAATCGCTGAAAGATGGTTCGAAACTTTATTAAAGGGAGAAAAACAAAATTGCAATTTTAATACATATTGTGGTAAAAGAATTATTATGGGTTAAGCACATCCCGGAGACGATAAATTAGAGGAATGATAAAAAAATATTAAAAAAAAAATTCATAGTATTTAAATATTTTATGATAAAACAGTTCATCATAATGACTATTTTAAACTTTGGGCGCTTTTTTTTAGGTAGGCCCCTTAAGGGGGTAGGTGTCGTTTTTTTGTGAGCCCTTTATAGAATTAATTTATGATACATTAAGTATCGGTTATGACTAAAGTTGTTCGCAAGGAATCTGCATGGTGGCATTATTTTTTTGCAACAATCACACTAGAACAAAATCTAGAAATTTTCAAACACGGAATATTTTTTTCTTTAACCCGCATAAACCGGTATTCACCATGATATGAACATTTTTTTATTAGTGAATATGACCCGCTTAAACGATGCAATGAATTAAAATTCATCGGAATGTCTGAATCCGAATTCTAGAATTTCAATTTATTTTTACCGCAAAATGTGAACTAATTAATAAATTTGAAGCTGAATTGGTTTCACAATTTGATTAGCTGTAACGAAAATTTTTGGATCAGTGATTTTTCAGCTTCAATTTGTAGTACTTTTTTCGAACTTTTCAATTTCCGGTTTCACGGTTAAAATCAATTTTCTGAAATCATAGAATATAATCAACAAATTTCGTTCTCAATCACATTTACCCCGCATTATATATCTACATTAAGTCGAAAAAACGGCTTTATGTCTACCAACATTCGTTAACAGAAGATAGAGTTTGAAGTTGAAAAAGCTGGGAAACATCGGCGTTCAAGGGAGATTCTAGAATAAAAATAGGTCAAAATTTGGAAAAATCCTTCTCATCACATTTTTGTCTCATTTAATCCCTACTTTGTGTAAATTTTGAGACGCTTTGGATGTGGGGTTAAAAAGAAGATAGATTTTAAAAAAACCGTTTAGGTTAATTTTTTTTAGAAACACCCGGCTGAGGGTTTTTAAACACTCTCACTTTGGAACAAAGCAAATATTCGCAAACGGATTTTTGCATCCAACAGACAATAAACTCAAGACAAAATGTTTTTGATTTTCCGACGGATGCCGGCTTATACCTGAAATTGACCGGGTAAAATTTTAAAAAGTCGATTCTGGAGAACACCACATATTCTTCGAAACTAATTTTTGGCATTATACAACTTTTTCTCAGAATTTTTTTGGCAATCATCTTTGTCCCTGACAAACCGTAAAATAGGGCAATATTTATATATGGAGGAATTATTTAGCAGATGATAACTTCTCCTTGGTATAATGGTTAACGTTTTGGAGTCTGACGATGATTGTTAGAGTTCGAATCTTGGTCTAATGCATACTTTTTTTTAATATTTTTTTCATTTTCTTGAAGAATAGAGTAGCGCAGTCCGACCCCCTTAAGGTGTAATATGACAAAAATTTATTGCCAATACATTTTCTCGTTGAAAAACTATTTCGGGTAAGAATATTTTCAAGCTTCACAGGTCCCCTCATTTGAGAGATAACAAAAGCTGAAAATGTTTGACCTTTGGCGGCTTCATATGACAAAAGATTTTGGCCAGAAAATTTCCGACGACAAGTTGTGCCAGATACCCAAAAAATTGGCTTTCGAAGAATGTGCGATGTTCCAGAATCGTCCTTTTTAGAACTTTACGGGTACAATTACCGGTAAAATACCGGTACTCCGTCACAAATCAAAAATATTTGGTCTTGGAGTTTTTAATTGTCTGTGGATGCAAAAATCCGTTGTGAATATCTTGTTCCGTTCCAAAGTGAGAAGTGTAAAAACCTCAGCCGGGTGTTCTAAAAAAAAAAGTTACCTTAGTGTCTAGATAGACTCAACCAACCTGGTGGGTGTGATGTAACAATGTTGACTTTGAGATATGGTAATCCTTAGACGAAGGATAATATCTACAAACGAGTTTATCCTCAGATTTTTCACAACTGCCCTAGAATTGTTCGAGGCCGTGATTGAAAGGTACAAAAAGCGAACACCTACCCTTAAGGGGGTTCTATAGGCAGCCCATATCTTTGTACTGAAAATATTTTTGAACTGGATTTTTAGAATTTTGATCTCCACGTGATGGTTTTTATATAAAGAAATAAAAATTTAAAAAAAATTTAACATTCTGGAATTTTTTCATAAAATTTGAACAAGCTTATTTGAGTATATAGGTTCATAGGCAAGTCCGTATCTTTTGAAGTAAATTGTATTTGGGTTTTTTGAAGGCCAAATTATATTTGTTTTGCTATATAAAATAGGTATTTTTAGCCAAACGTTTCGAATTTATTATTCAATCTTCAGGTAATGAGTGAAAAACAGAAATATTTTTCAGAACGAAAAGTGACAGAACAATAAAAAGAGAAACAAAAGTAATTTGGCAAAACTGGCTCTCAGAAAATTTTGCCAAATTAAACTGGACGAACTCGGAGAGAATTTTTATTCGCGAGCTGCTCAACACATTCTACAAACCAACCTTGTAAATGTTTTTCAACCGAAAATTTTTGAAGGTTTACATATAACTACATAAGCGACCTCACAAACAAGTTAATCACATTAACCAAAAACAAACTTGACATTTTGTAGTTGTCAAGTAAAAAAAAAAGTTTAGGCTAATCACTTGAAAAACGGGCTGTTTAATTTGGCAAAATTTTCTGAGAGCGCCGTTTTTTGCCAAATTACTTTGTTTTCTCTATTTTTTTTTTTGGTGTCAACTTTTCGTTCTGAAAAATATTTTCGTTTCACTCAATACCTGAAGCATGAATAAATAAATTCGAAACGTTGGTAAAATACTATTGTTAATATAGCAAAAACAAATATATTTTGAACTAAAGGAGCCAGAGGTCCTGATTTTAATGATTTCAATGAAAAGCGTGGCTTTTTTTAGTCATATAAACTCAAAAAATCGTAAAAAACGGTTAAATTAGTTGGTCATAGTTTATAATACGTTTTCCAAAAACTTCAAAACTTACGAATCGTTTAGTCTTAAAAAAAATTATAGTGCATGGAAAAATAGTTTGCCATGTAGCAGAAAAAAAATACAACTTTCTGTGGCCAAAATAGCAAAAAAACAGTCCTTTTCGCCAGCTTTGATACCTTTTAAGGGGGTCGCATAGTGAAATTGTATAAAAAGTGAAATGTATAAATTTGAGATTTTGAACATGGACAGGCGAAAACAAGAGACTAAGCCTAAAATTCCAACTGTTTTTACATCGATAAGATATTGAGCTCAAATTTCTTTCAAAATGATCAAATATATTTTTTTGCGTTCACCCAAATTATTTTTGAAAAATGGGCAATGACCATCATGAAAAATACGATTTGGTACATTACAAAATGTTTAGCAAACTTTTTATTTTGATTGGGCTATGGGCAAAAAATAAATTTTTTATCCATTTTGAAGAATTCGACCTTAATAATTTGATCCAGAAAAAACATTGGAATTTTCAATGCAGCTAGAACTCTTGTTTTTTGCCTTCCATGTTCACTAACTCCTCAAATTTATACATTTCACTTTTTATACATTTCCACTATCGACCCCTTTAGTGAGACAATTAAAACAAGAATAACAGTTTTTTCCGCATTTGAAATTTCGCAGATAATGTCAATTTGAAAACATTTCCTTAAAATAGGAACGAAAAACAAATAACAGCTTTTTCAAGAAATTTTTTGCTCCTGGGTTAACCTCATTTACCGGTTGTTTCAACAATGCTATCCTAAAAAATATGAATCAAAAACGTCTTCCAGAGATTTACGAACTAACTTATCAGAATGTTTTATTCACTTCCTATGTCTAGTGCCGAGAGAAAATAAGCATCAAAAAGTCCATTTTGCTTATAGAACCCCCTTAAGGGGTATCTGTTTTGACGAGAACGCAGACTAGATGCAACGGTTTTTTTGCATCTGAATCTTAACCGAATTTTTTTGTAGTGGTGAAATTTTTTCTTTTTTTCCGGTGATTACGGTCAAACCGGTAATTCTCAAAAAACCGGTTTGTTTTGGTCAATTGAGCAAATTTAGCTGACTGATATTCCGGTCACATGATCCACCTAGGAGTCAAAAAAATTTCTACCGTATATGTTTTCCAATTTCTTACATGCCAAAACCATTTGTCGCTATCTTGTCTAGTCTCCCAGTCGAATCACAAGTGGGCCATCCTAAAAAAAGCGCCTTTATGAAAAATTCTGCCGAAAAATAATCATCAATGTTTATTGGTAAAGTACTTTCGAATTGTTTTTGTAATTATAAATATATCAACGATTTAATATAAATAACGACTTATTTTCTTTGTTTTTTGCAGTTAACCCGTGTGAGCACAACACCTATATATAAGGTGACTGCATATTTATGAATCATCTAAAAAATATGCAAAAAAACCCCACTCGTAGAATTGTCTCTTCGAAATACATTATAAAGAATTTGCAAGGATTTCAAAAAAAGGCGACTTATTTTTTTTTGGAAATTTTGTTCAAAATTTGACGGAGGGTTGATTTTTTGAGATTTGTTTCCAATCTTTTAACCTCGAAAAAAATTAAATGCGACTATTGCGTCAATTAAAATTTGAAAATAGCCAGTTTTTAGGAAAGTGTTTTGTCCATGGTTTGACACTCAAAACAATAGATTAATTGGTATAATACAGGACAGATATTTTTTTTCAAAAAAGTGCTATTTCAAAATTTTCAAATTGTAAGTATTCACGAAAATATTTTTAATTATTAAAAAAATTAATTCGAAAGCAATTAAATATTGTCCACAGAGTCACTTGATTAGTTATATCGACCCAAAACAATATCAGAAGTGTAGCTTATCTGCTTTTATACGGGGAAAATAACCATTTTTATGAAAAATTGTGATTTTTTTCATCAAAATTTAAAACCTTATTTTAAAAATAATTTTTGATTGATTATATATAAATCAAAATCAGAAAAAACGATGACATAGGTCAGAATCCTTGTGCATCGATTCCAATAACCAAAATTAATTTGTGAACCTCATTGTAAGCTTGTATCACGTGATATGCTGTACCTTGCTCTTATCAGTAAAATTTTCTACGAACACAAAATCAAAATTCTAGAATATCAATTTGTCGGATGCAAAAAAAATAATATCGTTTGAACTTCCTTATGCCAAAAAAAGAAACTCTAACTACCTTGGGCTTCCCTGTAAACGCGGTTTGAACAGTCACCTATTATATAGGTGTCGGTGCTTGGCGAAAACTTGTTTTTTCTTTGCTCACACGGGTAAACATTCTCAACATACAAAAAATTTGAAAATGTTTTTGGCTTTGTTTTTAAAATTTAAAAAAGATCGATGTTGAAGAGATAACTGCCGCCTTATCTTTTCCCCCCGCAAACAATATCACTATTTTTAGTCTGGAAGCAAAATTGAACTTCTGAAAATATCCAGAATCATTTTTCTTTTGATAGCCAAAATTTAGCGAAAAAAACAGGGTTGCTAACAGAATGCTAATTTGCTAGAGAAATTCAGATGCTACAATAATTGGTATGAAAAATTATATTTTCGCAAATTGCATTTTAACAAATAACTTTCTTGTCTCAAGGCCACTTAGCCTTTATCGAAATTAGTACAAAACGAATCGGCTTTTAATCTCGACACAGGTGAAACTCACTTCGTTACAATAACTACATCCCTGTGTAACATCATCTTTCAGAAAATGATGTGATTTTGTAAATTTTGATGTTCCTAATTTTGGGAGAGCTGAGGTGATTTTTATTTGAGGTCGGACGAATTAAAATCCGAGTAAGCTGGCGAAACCGTGGGGTCAAAACACCATTATTTTATATTTTCAGTTGGCTCCAAACCCTTTCGCATACCCGCTAGGGCCATCTTCGCTTTTCAATTTAAAATTATTTTGGCGGCTTTTAAAGGATTTTTCCAAGAATTGTCTTATAGTTTTCATTTGGGAACCTCATCGATATCTGCCATGGAATGTGCCCTCAGTCCAGAAATCACACATGCATGAATCAGTAACAATATTATCTTCGAAATTTGAAAAAAAAAATGAATCATAGCAGGATTTTGAAAACTGAGGGATTTTGATCTTTGGCATCTTTTAGTCCATATCACAAAAATCAGTTTTTTGGTTTTCTATGCGTAACAAAAAAATGGTGGCATACTTTGGCTTAAAATACCCTGTACGAATAACCTGTTGGTACTATGCTTGAGCTTATGATTTAATCATGATTTAGAGTCCTTGCCATGAAGTCGAATTTTATAATCTTCCTGTTGGAATTCGAGGGAATTTTTCGGAAAAATCCCTTAAAAATCTCACATAATTGACATTGAAAACGCAGTTGGGCCTATCGGTTAGCGAAAAAGGGTAGGGAGCACTGAAAATATAAGGAATAATGGGGTTTGATCACGGTTTCGCGCAGCACCTCGGATTTAAATCGCTGACCTAAAAATAATAATCACCTGGAGCGCTATTTTTCAAATTTCAACTACATTTTGTTTAAAGGAAATTTAATTGACTATTTCGATAAAATTTATGAACGCGTGAAAACAAATTTTTTTTTCCAAATTATGGTTCCAAAAAGAAAAAGGGATTTTGATAAATTTTAAAAGTACAATTTTCTTTCCAGAGAAAAACCATATTGATATTATTTCCTGGGGATAATAAAACTAAGGCGTATTTTGAAGCATCTTTACATAAATCTCTTTAATTTTAAAATTGCAAAAATACGGCAATAACAATTTCTAATTTTTTGTATTTGAGAAGTTTACCGGTTGGTTACATAGTTAATGTAGGATCTTTAAGTTTTCTGATTAATCAAATACAATCTTGGATTTTGTTATCTTTCGACCCGGACTGTCGAAAAAAAAAAACTTTTTCCGAGGGTCTGTTGACCGCTAAAAGTGTGTTATTTCCAATGTCTTGCAGATCGAAACGAATGGTTGGGCAATATGTTCTAGAACAGACAAAGGTGTTTCTGCTATTGAAATGTCCATCACTAAAAATGATAGATTGGTGAAAAATGTGTTAGAGCTTATAAAATCAAAAAATTCCCTGATGATAGTTAGGATTTTTGGGTATGAAAGAGTTACAAAGGGGTTTTGTGCGAAAATAGATGTTACTCACAGAATAGGTTTCCATATAATATCAAAATTTATTTTCTTAATATATCTATTACGGTGGCCTCCTGGAAGATTATTTTGCCATTTAGGCCTTTTTTATAACTACATAATGGCAAAAATCCCAGGAGAACCTCGGTAATTTATATCGAATGTTCAGTGCGTTTAGTAGGACGAGAACTACTGTCATATACGTTTGAGGAGAACTGCGAAATCGAATGGACAAAACGACACCTTTATTAACAAATTTTGTATGGCATTTTTGAACTCCGGCGTAATTTTTATATCTCAACAGTTTTCAAGAACATAATCAGTTTTATTACTGTCCTACCTATTGTTTTGGCACCACGGAAGATTGGAACACTCAGAAAAAATTCCGGCATCTTCAAAAGATAAAATAAATTTGATTCAACAAATTAATAGCTCGTTTGTTTGGGGACGAAATCATATCATAATTTTACTTTCTGGACCGGTCAAGGGTCACGCTAATTTGAATAACATTCATCGAAACCGATTGTTATTTTAAGGGGGTTGGTCCAGGGCAAGCTTTTGTGGGATCTGTGTAGCCTAAGAAAAAAAACTGTAATAGTTTCTGGGTGATTCAGTAATTCAAAATGATTGGCAAAATACCAAATGTCCTAAAGCCTTTTTAAAAAACCACCGGTTTCTCCGTTATCGCGCATTATTGCAACCTAATTAAGGTGTTGGAACCTTTTTTGAACAAAAAATATACTTGTATTTTAACTAATGCCCAATACGGCGAATCTCAAATCAAACTAGAAGTCGTATCTTGTCTAGTTTTTTTTTTAGGAATTTTTGAAAATCTCGAAAAAAAAAAAAATTTTATATATTTTTCTCCGAGATAAGTTTGGCGAGTTCAGATTCCTGTCAGTATATATAAAAAAAACTGCAAATATTATCTGGGTAACAGTAATTTAAAAATGAATTGGCCGAAAACCAAAATGTCCCAGCTACACGGTTTTTCCGTTATCGGCGCACTATTAAAAAACCGGAATTACAGGTCGTGTCGGATAACTCGTTTTGATTGAAAAAATATTTAATTTAACTGAATAAAATACGGCGAATCGAATATCAAAACAGAAGTTGTATCTTGTCTAGAATTTTTTTTATGATTTTTGAAACAATTTCCAAAAAAATTAAAAAATTATTATTTTTTTTGAAAGTAAGATGGCGAGTTTCAGAATTCGTGAGCTTTGAACGTAATCTCCCTTTTGGCTCAGAAGTGCGGCAAAGAATGTTCAAAAATTTTGAGTTTTCTTGCATCTCCATTTTTCGTTTGGCATTTCTTTATAAATATTTTATATTTAAAAAGATCAATTATAGTTGTACAAAAAAATAGCGCCATCAAGTTTTCAAATTTACATCATAGAGCCCAAATGAAAAAAATCATAGCTATTTTTTCATGTGTCACCGACCATTAATTAGGGTTCATCAAAGAAATTTAAACCGTCGTTTCCGTCTTTTTTTCAACCATCAGGCTTGGAATTACGAATACTCCTGAGAATACCCGCGCAGTTGACTTAGTTAGATTCTCAACAAGACAAAAAATTTATTTGAACAACAACTTCAAAACAATGTGTCAAATCAATTTCACACGGGGCACAAAAGTAAATAAATTTGTTTGAAGACTATCAAAAGGTTTTTATTCCACATGTTTATTACACAAAATTTATAAGGGAAAAATTATGAAAATTGACTTAATTTTCTTAACAAATTTAAAAGTCAGAAAATCAAATGAAATCGTAATTAACTCTCCTTGAAAAACTACAGCAATACGCGCCCTTAAAACAATCAAAAATGAATACCCAGAGTCGATTCACTATATATTGGGTTTTAGATGATTTAGAAGCAAAAAAATACCTTTTACTACTTCGTAAAAGTGCACCTGTTTACGTAACAAGATGAACTTTAAAAAAACATTTTCCAACAGGTTGTTCAAAAGTGTCTTAACCGAAGTATTCTACATGTCATTGGAAAATCTGTAATAAAATTTGAACGGAGAGATCGGATTTTGACAAAATGACTGAAATAGAATTTTTGGCGCTCAAGAGCTTTCTAGAGCAAAAATTCAAAAATCCTTTCCACACATTTTCATTGAAATTTAGTTTCCTCGACAGTGGTAAAGAATCAAATAAAATTTAAACTTTATATTCACGGAAGGAGATCGCACTTTGAAAAATCTTCACTTTTCCAACCTTTTATACCCTATAGCGCTACTTCCGAAATTATGAAAATCGTTTACGAGTGTCAATAATGACGAGGAATGCTGAGCTTTCTAAAACCGTAAAGTAACTGAACTCTATGATCTCTAGTTCTTCAAACTATTAAGTTCGACAGTCAAAAAAAAGACCGAA
>SCLH01000621.1:29184-62922 GCA_004367855.1 Oikopleura vanhoeffeni
CTTAATGGTATATACCGCTGATTGGAATCAAAAGATCTAGAGAGCCCTCAACAATTAGATAGAAAATTGCAGCAAAAATGGAGTGCGGAACGCTGCGCAGTTTTGAACAAAATGAAACCGTCGCGTTATGGGGGTTGAAAGACCTGAAGTACAGGTTGAAAAAAAGTTGTGGTTATCAAAACGTTTATCTAAGTATTATATACTGATGATTTAAGTAAGATCAGAGTCTAACACAAACAACAAAAACAAACATGCATTGTTTAACATTAATAAAAATAAATGACGTAAACTGAAATATTAAATAACACACAACATATTGCTTATAATTGCACATTTTTCGCTTACAAAACTTTTAAGTAATCACCAATAAAGACTTTTTAAAAATATTTATTATGACTATATAATAGATAGATCATAGTGATTATAACAAATCAGATGCCAATTAAAAATTTTTATTGCTTAAAAAGAAATAGGGAAAGATGATTATCGGCATCATGATCGATGTCTATTATTTCAGTTACAGCCACCATAATTCTGACTCGGGTACATTAGCATATCGTGAACCATAAAGTGCAAAGCCGCAGTGAGTCCTTTTTAGTTGAGAAAAAGAGACTAGACTAGATACGCGACACGTTTTTGCATCTAAAATGCAGATTTTTTCTTTCTCGAAGATTAGTTCAAGTAATCGAAATAAACGGTTATCATTTTAGAATTTCGTGACTGATTTCGTCACGTGATCAACTAGAGCACACATAAAATTCACCGTCTATTTTTCTCATTAAGGTCTACTACAAAAAACTATGTTGCAGTATACAAAAGTCAAAAAATGTCTAGTTCTCACATCGAAAATCCAAATTGAGCAATCGAAAAAAACGACTCAGCTAATTTATCATCATTTACAAAAACAAGGGGGTCTTTGTAACCGAAAATTTGCAAGCATATATTAATAGTTATCCGAAATATTGTTAACATTTTCAATAGCTTTAGTTAACAGATTACATTTTTTATTTAAACAAATCAATTTTCCGGTATCTATTTGTTTTAGCATGCAAATTTAATTTTACATACATACTGTATAACAGGAACACGGTTAAAAAATAACAACATAATAACATTTCTATAGAAAAAATTCTGCCTCACTTTGAAGACGACCTTACATATCGTATATCACCTGCCTAAAAGCAATTATTTGGACAAATTGTCTCCGATGCCCAAAATAAATGTTGCTTTCGGGTCCCGATTTCTGATTTGCTTTACTCTTTTAAAACGGCGACCATTTTTTTTAAACAGCGTGTTAGCTTGGCGATAGTTGATGAGAAGCGTATCCAGTTTGTATAGGTTTAGGTCTCCAATATTCTACTTCAAATGTCAGGGTGGCGAACAGTTTTTGTCAGGGAAAAAATCCAAAAGGCAGATTTCGAAACGTTGAGTGATACAAAGTCGACAAATCAACCTGAAATATTGAATGAACGAAATTACACTGAGATTTTTATTACTTTATTGTGAATATATAAAATGCGGGGATTCTTTCACAGTCGTTTTATAGGTAATATCTCTTTAAGGGTCAGGGCGGATTGGCAGATTGGTAAAGTTTTCGGGGACGATTGAAAGAAAAGAAAAATACAAAATTTTATTATTTTTTTATCTCAATAATGTCATCTCTTGCCAACTTCTTATATTTTTAATTCTCATCATAGCTTAAACAAAAAACTAGAATTTCCGGTGTACATCACTAATTTATTGGGAGAAATCATATCCACAAAATAATTTCTTTATATATGAAAGTTTTTATCCATGAAAATAGAGATAATACAGACTTTAGCAAAAAATGACCCTCAATCACTTAAATATGACAAAGAGCATGTCTGATTTAAAGTTAAGTAGCGCTATTACCGGCATTTAAATAAGATTTTTTGAAAAAAAAAAATTTTCATAAATTGCGTGCCAAATTGGCAAAAACCGGTGTCACAACATGTTGTAATTATCCAGTATCTAGAAAGATATCATTGACCCTTCCACGTGAAATACGTGAAATCTAAAAAGATAAGACAATAACACACCTGATTCGGACATCTTTTCAAGAGAAGTAAAAAAGACATAATAAAACTTGGACTCGATTTCTAAAAGTTTCATAATATTCTTAAAAAAAAGCGACAATAGAAGACAAATTGAACATTTTTGGTTATTATTAAGCAGCATCCAGAAATATTCACCTGCATGAGAAAAAGTCACAAGGTGGCTATTTATTTGTTTCATTGTTAATTCACCAGATTTTGAAAAAAAACAAGAAAAAAATTTTGGTGAAAACGTGAAATCTTTATAAACATTTTTGAATTTTTTTGAAATTTCACAAATCTCAAATAATTATTGAAGTTCGAACTCAATCGCTTCTCTTTAATAGATAAAAAATTAATTTTACTTGTATGATACACATTTAATGGTTCAGCTACGATAACAATCAACAAAAAATAAACCAAACTAATATTTTCGTAGTATAAATGAACGAGTCTGCAAATCGCTCTACCCCTTAAGGGTATCTGTTCTAGGACTGATAGCGACAAACGTTTTTCTTGCATTTGATCTTAACACCGGTATTTGTAGTAGTAAAACATTTCTTGATTCGTAGTTGATCACGGTATCCAATCGATCAGAGTTGAACATTAATATACATTCATAATTATGTCCGTACAAAAATCACAGAATGAAATTTTCATAAAGTACGTGCGGAATAACAATATTTGCTCCAACACCTCGGGAAGTGTCAAGAACACTCTGGATAAATTAGTACAAGAAATATAAACCTGTGAAAATGTGAAATCCGAAATCATCCGTTTTCTTGTACGAATAACCACATAAAAACCGGTCATGCCGGAGAAAACAGAAAAAATTTCACCACTAACACAATTCGGTTAAGAATCAAGATCAAAAAAGTTGTCGCTATCTAGTCTGGTTATCTCAGAACAGATACCCCTTAAAGTGTATTACCTAAAAAACGACCTAAGTTAACTAAAGACGTATCTTTCATAAAGATGGTTCTGTTTAAATTTTGTCATTTGCCAATTTTTCTTTAAATTTTGGTATTCAAGATCTCAAACAAGACAATCCTGAAGACAGAAAAGTTTGAAAAAACAATCGAGAATGTTTCTTTGAAAACTTCATTCTTTGGACAATTTCGACTATTTTTTGTGTTTTTATGTGATTCTTAGATTTGAAAAAAATGCGAAAAACACCACGTTATTTAAGTGGGATATAAATTCAGCTCCTAATAATATGAGATTTCTGTCGGATCGCATGAAGGGGTCCGAGAAGATTCGATCCAACTCAAATCACCAACAGCATTATTAGGAGCTAAATTTATATCGCGAAGAATGAGTCTCAAAACATCAGGCAACCATTTAATTTTGATTTGACAAGTTTAATTCAGACACGACTAATGCGTTGTTCGTAACTTTTACTCCAAGAATAAAAAAATACTTTGCGCCAGCGAGTATTTTTGAGATATATCATAAAACCTCTTCAAATTCAATTTGTAATTTGGGAGTATACTGTATACATTTTTGGCTGTTTTTTGCTTTAAAATACAATTTTAAGAAATTTTCATTATTAGATGAATATTCATTTAGGTTTGAACCGGTTGGTTTATGTAACATAAATTATGTTATACAAATAAATCCAAAATATGCATTTTAGGATTTTTTTAGCTTAAAATTTTTTCCTAGCGACGCCCCCCCTTTAAAGAAAAATATTTTGAATACAGCATATTTAGGGTTCGGACCGGGAAACCATTTGAAAAAAAAATTTGATCAGTTTAGGAAAAAATTTTAGTATCGAAAATGACGAAATGCGTAGGCGGAAAAATGTATTTTGATGAAAATATTTCGCGGAACGTAACCCAACGTGGATTTTTTGTCTCTGCTAGATTGAATTTAGCTCTTTTAATGATAAAAATATACGTCATAGAATTGCGCAAGGTTTGCAATATGAAGAAATCGGCAATTTAAACCATTAAAACCTAAATTATCCCCAGCAAATTTCTCATGTGACAATTTTTTTTCGACATTTTTTATAGTTTTCAAATCGCACATAGAATTTTTATTTTGTTTTTATGTTGAAGTTCCAGTCGTTTAAAGGTTGAAATTTGTCCCCGGTCCGACCCTAAGCAATATTGCTATTTTAAATTGACGTTACTTGTGGTATACAACAATATTTTTTGGTTATATTTTCCCAAATTGTGTACAAGAAAACAGAATCAAACTAAAAAAATCACTTTTCAGCATAATGACCTGTTTATTTGTAAGATGCTGGATTGAATACGTATTTTGAATTTCCTTCCTAATATTACTGACATGTCCACCAGAAATAAATTTGTTTAACTCCTCGACCGTTTGAGGATGGTCGTCTACCCACTCGGTATAGCGACGGCAATAGTCAAAGAAGCGAATCAGCTCATTATTAACTTTGATAGTTGTCCCAAGAAATTCAAGATGGTCATCTTTGACGAAATCGTCGTGGTCGTAATTTGGCTCGAATTCGGCTGGGAGTTCAGGGTGGAGGCCAGATATAAAGGCTCGGGCAGATGATATGCATCGAGCCTTAACAGGATTTTAATATAAATGTTTATAAATCAGATTTAAGTTCATTGGCTGATAAGTGGGAATTATAAACGGAGGGCAAAGAATAGGGGTAACCTTAAAAAGCCTATGAAAAAAATTCTATACTAGATGAGTCAGAAAACTCTACCCAATTTTGACTTTTAAAATTTCTCGTCTGAAATCGTCAATGAATAGACTTTAGACTCTTAAGATCGTTAAAGAATCGTTAAAGGATACCTTTTAAGGGTAAACCCTTTTCTCCATACCATTTTTAAGCAGAACATGATAACGGATTTCTGCATCCAATGGATTTCTGCATCCAAAAGCAAATGAACAATAAAATGATTAAATTGTTTTACCAGATTGACCGGTGAAAATTATATAAAAGTCGATTTTGAGAAAACCGCATTTCTTCTTGATAAACTAATCAGGTAGTATATTTTCCAGTTCATAGGTCCTCTGACTTAGAAGATTAACCAACCGTAATTTGACTCCTTTAGAGATGACAAATTACAAAAGTTATACTAATTGCCCAAAAATTAGCTTTGAAAGATGTGCGGTTTTCTCAGAACCGACTTTTTTCACTTTTTACCGGTTAATTTCTGATATTACCGGACATCCGGTAAAAATTGGTTATTGAGTTTTTTCTTGGCTGTTGGAAGCAGAAATCTGTTTAGAATTATCTAGCTCCGTTAAAAATGGCATGGGGGCTACGGGTGTGGTAAACTAAAATAAAATCTACCTAAACCGAATAAAATAAACCATCAATTTGTACAGTACCTTGAAACTGGAAACGACCGAGTAATTTCGTTTGTTGAAAATATCAGGATTGAGTTTTTTAAAGCTTCTTGCTAAATTTTGATGTTCTTCCCAGCCAACATGGTTCAATAACCACGCATTTGAGATATCCATTTGTGTGGCCCATGATTTGATCCAATCTTCGCTAACACCAGACAAATTTTTCTGGATGCTAAACAAATTAAGTCGGTTTAATGAAAAAAGAATATTAAGAGTCGATTTACTCACCTTGTCATGAGGGCCGTCCATTTTTGTATTTTGTTGACTGATGGGTAGCGAGTCCCATGACGGAGTAAAAGACTTAACCCAATAAAATCATATCCGTCAGGGATGTTCTAAAAGTATATTTGAAAGATAGCACATAAATGTGACATAAGTCAATATCTGAGTGTATTTTTAGAAACTATAAATTTTTAAATAATTATAAATTTTACGGTTTTGGAAAGCATGTAAAACTTTATGTTTTTTCGTAACCATAGCCGCTCTTACCAAACAATTTGCTTCATCTCAGTATGAAATTTTTTTGAAAAACATTTCCGAAAATTAAGGGAACAAATTTTGGTCATTGTGAAGAAAATACGTAGGCGGAATTTTTTGAATATTCATCAAATTTTATATTAAATAATAATTAATAATTAATTAATAATAATTAACATAATAATTAATAATAATTTAATAATAATTAATAATAATTAATAATATATTAATAATAATTAATTAATATAATAATAATAAATGATAAATAAATGGATATAATTAAAATAATTTAATTATAATGAATTATCATTAAATTATTAATGAAATCATGAATTTAATTATTAATAATTAAATAATCAATTATAAGTAATACTAATTAAAAAACAAGAATTATGGCATTACTTTTGTTGTTTCAAATGTTAATTTTTAATGAATCTAATTCGTCATTTAAATCGGTTATTTCAAAGTGTTCATGAAAAACTGTAATTTGATGATATCTTTTGTAGATCGTGTAAGAAATCTTGATGAAGACAATGGTCGCTGAAATGTACAATGTAATTTTTTTGAAGGCAGTAAATGTGTTTTAAAGTGTCAAGCAAAGGTTTGTAAACCAAACGACCGATGGAGTTAAAACGAAAGTGCAAGTGCAAAACTTATAAAGGGTCAGTTAACCAAAATTTAAGTTATCGAAAAAACAATTTGCTAAGGACCAAACCAAATACACCCAATTTTTATGATTAATTAATAAAAATTTTTTACTAAGTAGTTCATACGCGTTTTTCTTATCACAATGAAACTATTTTTGATTGTCAACAAATTATTTCCACAATGTCATCGTTTCCTTTATTTAGGCGGAAACCAAATAAAAGCGACCATGGAAACGAACTGAATTCAGTGGAGTTGCCAAAGAAAATTAACCACAAAGCAACTTATTCCCAGGAATTGTGAATTTCAGACCAAAGCGAGCTTCTATGGGCCCAATAGCTTTTTCAAAAGTTGCGCGCACAAACAAGTTAAATGACGATGAACAAATGCAAAATTTTTCACAAAATTTGTCTATTCAACAAGGAAACAAGTCATATTCGGACGAGTTGGATATCATCGTCAAAGTAACCAGAGTAATTTATTGAATATTGATAACAATATCGATCGAATGTAAATATAATATTTTGTAATACTTAATTGTGAATTAAAATAAATATGAAAAATAAAAAATTAAACTTATAAAAAAATAAACTAATTGTTAATTTGAAGGCGAAAGGAAAAAATTTCATACAATGTTGGTAGACATTTCAAATATTGAGAATAAGATATAAAAATCTATAAATGGCGTACCAAGATTCGCTGTGATTTTCACTATCTTATTGTCCAAGTTTCTTTGGAATTTTTTATAAATGGCTTGAAAAATCAAAATTTTCTGTAGCTTAAATTCACCTTCAAAAAATATCAGGATTTTCCACCATTTTTGTTGACATTTATATTCCAGAAGTGAAACTGAACGTTTGGTTTAAACATTTTTATGATAAAGTTATGTTAAAACAATTAAATGACTATGTCAATTTTTTTATATTAATAATTTCCGTTTGGAACAGTTGAAAGTGCGATGATAAATGCAAGGTTTTTATTCCAAAATTTAGCAACAAAGTACGAGCCATATATATATACTATGGGACTCTAATTAAAAATCGGACAAAAAATTCGACAATGAAATTTTCGTCAGGGACGTTTGAAAAACTGTTCCAGCTTTTTGTCAGGACGTTTTGAGTATGCGAAATAAAAATTGAAGAGATTGCATAGGAAGCTTCGAAAAAATCTACCCAATAGTTTTAAAGCTAATTTCATGAAAAAACACGCTTTGAAAAATAGATTGTGGCAGATTCTGAATTTTTTTTGGGAAAAGTTTACTACATTTCTGGAAGCATTTTTTCCACTCCAATAAAGAAATCCAATATTAAATTAAAAGGAGTCGATTTACGCGAATCGGATCCAGATTTAGCTTGGACGATATTATCGACAATCTGCGATTATGTGTAAGACATTGGCTCGAAAGGGTCGCCCACAAAAATCTTCTCAGGGTTACAGTTTTCAAGTCTTTGAGATTTGAATTAGGTTTTTAAAAAGTTTTTTGGAAATGTTTTCCTCGAAGAATATTGTCAATTAGTGGGACCGGGATTAAAGGGGTTACTCACGGTTTTTGAGATTTTTAAGACGGGTCTCAGAGATAACGAAAAACAAAGTTATCGAATTTGAAACCCTTAAATGCAGATCTATTCTTTTGCTCCCGGTTTCTACTTATACGTCGACAGTAATCGAAAATATTTTGCAAAAATTTCGAATCGATTTGTTTACATTATGAAAAAAACGTAATTTTGAAAAACGTCACTTTGTTTTGAAAAATGTTAAAATAAACCTTAACAAAGCGTTCTTACATCCAAATCGAAAATGTAGTTCTACAGAATGTGTTTTTATTTTCGAGGAAAGGAAGTAAGGTTTGGGAGAATTCATGGAGCAAAAATACTTACCCTTGGAGGCTCCGGACTATTTTTCAAAAACCCCTGGTAGATTAATACCAGAAATTGCGAGGGTTGCTTTCTGAATGATTCACTTTTTAGGAATAAATTTTTGGGGAAACTGCTGCATTTTCAATTTATTCCTGGGCGGGCTTCTAAGTAAAATTTTATTTTCTTTAAAGTGATTGCGAGAATTTGCGTAGGTGTAGGTTCACGTTGTTGCGGAAAAACACTTGTAGATTAAAGGGACCGAAAATTGGCAGGGTGATTTCTGAGGAAGTCACTTTTTGAAAATGCAAATTCTAATCTTTTCCTTTATTTGTTTTTAGTCTTGACGGTCTCCCATTGTCACAATAAAAATTGCGTAGGTTGAAGCAACCAATTTTAAATTTCACTTTTCCGATAGGGGTTAATAAAGTTCAAAAAAATGTGATGATTACATACTATTAAGTTTAAGTCTATCTTAATCTCGAGGACTAGGGAGAACAATAAGTGCCAGCACTTTTTACTTTTCTCGTAATGAGGCGCTCAAAAGTCGGACCGAAAAATCGGCTTTGGGAGCCCCAAGAGTTAACTTGGTCTTTAGTTAGCGGCCAATGGAGGGAGCGCGGGCCATATTGATGCAATTTTCTTGCGAGTGATCGAAAATGAAATTTATTTTTTTCGTTACGTCTTGTGATTGGGAAATTTTGGGGGGGGGGAATTGGAAAGTTAGGTTTCGGGAGATTCATCGAGAACAATAATTCCAAGCGTCTTTAGTTTAACGGACAATGGAAGCTCGGCCCCAATTCACCCACTTTCTGCAAGGATTGGAAATTAATTTATTTTTCTTCCCCACGTGTTTTTATTGGCTTTTTTTACTTCTCTTTTGCTTCGCAATTTAAGCTTAGCTGATTGGCTGGTTAATGATATTTAAAAATATTTCTCGCGTAGTGATTCCCGTTTCGTAAGGGAGGCGTTAATTAATATTTCAAACAAGCGACGCGTTATGTTTCAATATTTTCATTGGCGGCGTGATAAAATGAATTCTCTCGGGCTTACTTTCCAATTTTCGCGGAAATAAACACATACTGTATTGTTTTGTAATTTCTAATTCTTGTTCTAAATGGTCAAACTTATTTTTCTGGAATCATTCAATGAAAAAATATTTGAGAATTTTACCTTTAGGGCCTTAGACCGTCTCAAAACTTATTTGAGGTTTTTAAAAGTGTAAAGACGTCTCAAAAAAGGGGGGATATTCGGCTCTTAAAAAATATTAGCAAAATCCTAAATAGAGTTTGCTCCAAAAGAAAGTTTCAAAAAATCTAATTTAAATTATTTCGATGATTCGTTCAAAGTTAATTTTTTCTGACTTTTTCGGTCAATTTTCTCCGAAAAAACTTTGATTGCTATTCTATTTAATCTTGTCAAAACTTCCAGGAAAATTTTCTGAGGAGATCACGTTTTCCAGGAAAATTTGGAGAATTCTTCATTTGATAATAATGACTTTAACTGTGCTAGACTCTTGTTTTTTTACGTAGTGATTTCTAAAAATGGAAATTAAGACTTTAAGAAAAAGGACCTAAAAATGTCATTTTCGTTTCTTATTTTACCGTCCTTTGAAAAGATTATGTTCAATATCGTTGATTAATTTTTCTAAAATTTTTGGGCTTCTGGCTTATATAAATTTTAAATGAGATAATCCCATGTTGGTTATTCACACTATAAGCACTCAAAGTTAACTTCAAAATGAGGTTTTGGTGTTCTTCACTAAAAGTTTTGTTTTTCGAAACGCTAGGGGTAACTTTAATTTCAATATGTCCTTGTTTTGCTTCTTCGGCTTTTTTTACTCTGAATCATAATTTTTGCAATGGAATTTACAGATTTGGGGAAATCGGTTTAAGGTCCCTAGTTTGATCACAAATACAAAAAATTAATACACTTAAACTCACCAACTATTAAACCGATTCCATCCCACGTATTTCAATTGTATTTCCTTTCATCTCATTGTAAAACAGTATTCTAACGGATGTCCAAAAAAATTTATGTTTTATGTTAAATGTTTTTTTTGGAATATTTGAATTTTTTAGTTGATGTAGAAATAGTATGAAAACCAAATATAATAAATTGAATTTCGTTAGTCGAAAACGTTTTTTTTCAAGTACTTATAATTAGTGACCTATTAATAAAAAAATATTTTAAACCAATCAGCGTTAAATTCGATAATTAGGTTGAACATTTTTTTGTCGAAAAAATAATTGGAAATTTCTAGAATTCGATTAAGGACATTTCCGATAATTTCAATTCATGGCATCGTTTTTTAATGATGTAAGGATGGGACCCGAAAAGCGGTGATCGGACACGACTGTACCTCCCACAGACAACCTGGCGTCAAATTATTTGGGCGCCATTATGTCGGCTAAAAAAATTTCGAGAAAAATCTTTAAAAAAAGGGTTTCAAAACATTTTCGAAAAAAAATTTTTCAAAAATTTTTCGAAACAAAAGACAAAAAAATAATTTCAAAAATTTTCGAACAAATTTCGAAAATTTTCGAAAAAAATTCAAAAAAAAAATTTTTCAAATTTATTTCTGGAATAAATAACATTTTTTTAAAGAGTTTTCTAACCCCTCTAAAGTTTCTTTCTGCTTAGGGTCCTTGCGATTGCATTTTTTCCAGTGAGGAACGGTAGAATCCAAAATCTCGAACCCGAACTAAATTCGGGTACGAAATCTCCGAATCCACTGACTTCGCTGTCCTCACTTCCCTGATCATCTTCTCCCCGCCTCCCTCGCCCTCTTGTTTCTTCTTCGACTCTTAAGGAGTTGGACGTGTGATTTTTATATAAAAATAAGATTTAAAAATATACACGTTCCAAACCCCCCTCCTGAAGTCGGCTGACCTTGCTTTCTTCATTGATTACCAATTCACAGTATTTGCAAGGCGCCGAGCCTTTCGCTTTAATAAAGCTCATTTAGCGATTGGTCATGTTCCATTTGAAGGTGAATGCCTTTGCCTTCAAAGTTTTAAGAAAAAATTTTAACCTTTTAATTTCCGGTTAAACCGGGGAAGTTGATGAAGTCATCGAAATATCGCCAAATTTTTTTTTTTGAGATTATTTAACCTCAAATATAACCCCCAAGGTAATATAATAAATAAAATTAAAACACATTTTAACCTCACTTTCCGGTTTAACCGAAGTGATGAGTCATTGAAAATTACCGCCCAAAATTTTTTTTGGACGTATTTATCCTAGTTATTCCGGGATAACCCTACCACTAACGAAACTTGTTTCTTAAACTTTTCCTTTAAACTGCTTCTCGGACCAATTAGGCGGTTCCACGGTTTTGACTTCCAAAGGCACAGACTTTTTTCGTCTGTTGTATCAACCTAAAAAACGGAGGCATTAATAAATGACGCATTTTTTGCCAAATTGTGTTTTTTTGTTTTAATAAACTGAAAATCTGTGGTGGGAACCAAAAATTGGCCTGGTCCTTTTTTTACTAATTTTTAGCCCAAAATTTTTTTATTTAAATTCAGCTTTTTGCTCGCGGAACTCATTCCGATTAAATCCCTTAGATAGCTTAAAAACAGAGCACAAATATCTGATTTAAATAATTGAATAAAAAATTGATCCGAATTCGACGATTGATACCAATTTGTGTTTAAGAAAAACTAGTAATTTACAATTCCAGGTAATCTAAGAAAAAATATGTAAACAAATTTGATCCGATGAATTTTTTTTATTTTATTTTTCACAAGATTATTTGTGCTTAGTTTGAGCTTTCCTAAGAATTTATCGGATAAGTTGTTTTTAAAAGCCAAGAATTAAATAAAAAAAAATTGGCTTGGAAAAACTTAGTTAAAAAAAGGACCAGGGAGCTTCCCCGTTAATGATACAGATTTAAAGAAAAAAAATCAAAGTTCTTATTATTATCCAAAATAATCTGGAGTTTCTTATGCAAAAGTTTCGAAGCATTTCACCAATTCAACTTAGAAGATTGTTAACAAGGACAATCGCGTTCCTTATACTTTCAAGAACAAGGACATAATTGAAAAATGATTGAAACAAACTTGAGAAAAAAGGAACTCCAAAACGAAAAAAAAGGATTGTTTCCGGGATTTTTTGAATTGGCACTTTGCACAGAAAGTTATTGCAACTTTTGAAACCTTCCACCTTAATTAAAGTCGAATAAAAAACTACAAAATTGGATTCGCCCGATTTGTTCAAATACTTCATATTTTGAACAATAAAAAATATATAAAATTGTTTCTTTATATTGTATTATTTAACGTTTCGTATACATATAATATTACTTATCAATAATAAAAAACCAACTTCATTAAAAAAGCACCAGTTTTTTCCAAAATATTTTTCATCAAATCGATAGTGTCCAGGGACGTTGGTAAAATTTGCATCAAATTGAAAATTTTGTTCAGGACGTTTGAGGAAACTGTCAGGACGGTGTTGTTGTCAGGGACGTTGGGTTTGTGGGTTACCTGATTTCAATAATAAAAACCCACTTTCAATTAAAATCAATTTTTTTCCAAAATATTTTTTATCAAAATCGATAAAAGTTCAGGGAGTTTGGTAAAATTTGTATTCAATTGAATTTGTCAGGGACGTTGAGAAACTTTCAGGACGTTGAGGAAAAACTGTCAGACGTTTGTTTCAGGACGTTGAGTATGTGATGTATCCGATTTTATTTAATTTTTTGAAACTAGAGTGACTGCCAGGAATAATATTCTAAATATTATCGGCGAATTTTTTTATTTTGACTTAAACGAAAAGTTATACCCAAAAAAAACGTGTTTTTTTTATTCCAGTCTTTTTGCATAAAACTTTTTTTCTTGGTGGTTTTGACATAGAATTTTTTTCTTGATTGAATTAGTTTTAGCCTTGAAATCTCCTCTTTTATATTGATCGGCCGGAAATTTTCTTTAAGGGCCTTAAAACAAAAGTTATGCGCAAAAACTCTAGGCCGCTGGCGGAAATATTTCTGTAGGTTTTAAGCTCAAAACATATACATATTAAAAGACTTATTTTGATTAATATTAAATTTCACTAGTTAAAGTTTTTTAAATAACAAATTGCTAAGAATCATGATAAAAAGGTTTTTTTATCGCAAATATTAATTAAGATCAACACATTCGGCATAGGTAAGGTCTATATGGTTGGGCAAATAATTAGGAGGCATCAAAAGAAACTCATTGGTATCAAAAAAGGTTGACAATTATTTAGACATCAATCTTGTGTGATGAAAAAGTCTGGCATTTCCGATTGATTTAATACTCACTGGATTAAAATAACATTTTTCAAAGACAAGTGTGTTATTGTTTAGGAGGGGTAGTAGGGATCTGAATGGCTATACATGGAGTGAGACCAAATGGGCAAACACACGAGCTTTCGAAAAAGTGTTGCCCCATGGGTTCTCACTGTTGCTCATTAAGTCTCACACGAAGGGTTGTTACCCATGGTGTCTAAACTTGTCCGGGAATTTGTTTAATTTTGAAACATTTGTATTTTCTTGAAAACTTTAAGGTGGTTAAGTCTGATTTGCAAAAAAAAAAAATTTTTTTTTGGCAGAGCTATTTCAGGGAAATTCTGAATCTGAGCATAATTCCAAAATGTGCCAATTTGATATGATCACCTTAAATCTTGCGAAAAAGTACATCACAAATTATTACCATTACACCCATAGGACGTTCTAACAGTACACTGCAAAAGGAAAATCTATCTCCGCCAGACGGCTATATCAAATTGAAGCTCAATTTTTCACCATCAGACGTAACGGGTATGCCAATCTTGGTATCTCAGGTTTTTTTTTGATCCGGACTGAAAAATTCTAGAACGCCAAAAGAACCGACCGATTTTTCAATATTCAGACGTCCAAAATCTAATCTCATCCTCAAGGGATATATTTTGCATAAAATGGCTCTAAATTTTGTATTCAAGTACTCTATAGAACAAATGTAAGAGATTGTGAAAAAAATCAAATCTGGCGAAAATGTTACCCATTGGTCTCCACCCACTGTATATAAGGTTAAAAAAATTAACCTCTGGTATTCCCGGGTGAAGGGTTTCCCCGTGGGCTAAGGCGTCCGTTTGGTCCAGTTTCTTTTTTCGCTTTTAGTGCAATTCATGTTGTTCAGGAATTGTCAAAAAAATTAAAAAAATAATAATAAAAATTATTTCGTCTCTAACTAAGACTTTAAGGGGGTACAGCGATGTGGCAGGGACTGGGCGTCAATTTAAACTTACGAAAATTAATTAGTTGTTGTATTATTTTTGTGTTATGTGATCGTTAGGGCTTGAACCACATAAAATTGTATCAGCTCATTAAACATCATTTTTTATTCTATTTTAAGAAAGATTTGAGTTCCGACACTTTTATTTTTTAAATTTCGTTGAAATTTTCAAAAATTTCAAATATTATGAAATTCAGTTTTCAACCATTTTTCTGTTCTTTCTAAAAATTCGTGAATATAAAGCATTAACTTTTTGCATGCTTTACATATTTTTCTGACATGCTGTTAAAAAATCATCATGTTATGTTTTGCTCATTTTTTGTCGACTCTTTTAGAAATATTTATGAAAATTTTTGCAAAAATCTAAGTCCAAAAATTTTTAATTAAGTATTTTTGAAATCTCTTGAAAAAATTCAGTCCGAATCAAGTTTTGAATTTATTGTATGGCTATTTGACCTTTCCGTTTTCAAACCCGATGCCGAAGGGTCAGATCGAATATCTTTTGCTGAACTCTTGACCTGGAAATTTTACAACACGTTCTGATGAAAACCGTTTGTGCCATTGCACAGCAATTTACTAAAAAATTTATTTTTTTCCAAACAATCTTATTAATATTGCCGGGTTAATAGGCTACTTTTATTGAAAATAGGGACATTTTTCAATATGTTAATACCAATTGAAGGTCAATTTTTTTCCACTAAAAGCCTGTTTATCCTATTTCAATGGGAAAAAGAAACTTTCATAGAGGGGAGAAATTTCTTTCATGTGGATAATGATTCTCCCACTAATTGTGCATTAACACCCACATATCGAAGTTTATAATATATCCCTTTCAAAAAAATGTCTCAACATCGGGTCAAGTTGAAATGGAGTAGTAATGAAAAGTGGTTTTGGATGATTTTTACCAGTACTAAGTATGATAAAATGTAAAAATATTAAAGTTTTGCAAGTATGGACACTTTCTTTTGAGATAAAAAATAATTAAAATTTTCTCACATTTTTTTTTCATTCAAAAATGGCTCCGAAAAAATGTACCAATGTCCACATCGCTGCTACCCTCTAAGGGAGTTACTATAAGGCAAAATGGACTTTTGAATTTGTTATTTCTCTCGCATAGACATAGAAGTGAATAAAAACATTCTTGATAAGTAGTTCGTTTTAAATCTCTGAAGACGTTTTTGAATCATATAATTTTTAAGATAGCATGTTGAACCCAACCGGTAAATTGAGGTTAACCAGGAGCTAAAAAATTCTTGGAAAAAAGGCTGTTATTTTTTTTCGTCCTATTTTAGGAAATGTTTCAAAATTTTGACAATTATCTGCGAAATTCAAAGGCGGAAAAAAAAAACTGTTGCTTCCTGTTTTTTAATTTTTCCTCACTTAAAAAAAGGGTATGCAAAACTGGCGAAAAGGACTTTTTTTGCTATTTTGGGGCAAACGGAAAGTATGTAATTTTTTTTCATGCTACATGGCAAAACTATTTTTCCGTGCACTATAGTTTTTCGTTATAATTGTAACAAAAACTGTTGTGCCTATTTAACGATTCATTTCAGTTAAGGGATATTGAAAAACTTAATCTTGGTGTCACAAAACAAATCAAGGGCCTTTATTGGCAGGGACCAATCAGGAAACGACCTTTCAAAAAAGTGGCCACTATTTCACTTCCAAAAAGCCTACTCCTCCCTGAGTTTTGAGATAGAGAATACTTATATAGCTTTTTATTGATCACAAAGAAGAAACGTTGCGCAGAAACCCTGAGGTCCGTTTTACTCATACAAAGTTCATTCCGGCGCTATAAAACGAGCCAAAAAAACTGTTTTTGCCTTATTTGAGTGCCTCGGGGAAATATACTCTCCTTGGGCTTTGGACGGCAAGAACCTTAAAACTGGTATGTTTTACGATCCTTTTAAAGATACGCGCAAACCCGACATTGCATTAAAAAAACAAGTTAAAGGCTATATAAATTTTTATTAACAAACAATTTCAAAAAAAATAAATAAAAAAAAAGAATTTTGGACAAAAAATGTGGAAAATTTTCATTATGCTTTTGATTTTTTTGAAAATTTTACGAATCAGAAATTAAAAGTTCGGGAACTCAAATCTTCCCTCAAATAGGACAAAAAATTATTTGTATATCTTAGTTTGCACAGTTATTCTGGTCGGCTAGCGATAATTAAGCACCAATAAAGATGAAACAAAACTAAATTAAGTTTCGGGAAGTTAAATGTGACTCGAATTCTGCGAAATCGATGGCTACCCCTAAAAAGATAAGTGCCAAGGTTAGACGGGAGGCGGCGACTTTTATATTCGAGTTTCACAAACCGGTTTACTATAATTGGCGGTTTCATACGGTTTACATTTTTGGTTCGCATTTCAATCAGATTTTTCACATTTTTTCTTGATTAAGGAAAGTTCCATTTAATTTTTGGACATTGGTTAATAGGGGACATATATATGGGAACATAATATAGAGGGCATGGGATACGGACTAAGGATAACGAGGTGGGTTTTCGGCTTAGAGTACGGGCTGAGGGGTACGGGACAAAGAGTAACGGACATAGGATTACGGGTTTAGAGTTAAGACCATATGTCGGACATAGGGTACGGGACAGTAGAGTGCGACTTAGGGTACCGGACAGTTAGGGTTAACGGGGCATAGGATACGGGTATGAGTTAGGAAAAAAGGGTACGGACATAGGGTACGGGACATGGGATACGGAACTTAGGAGCGACAAAGGGTACAAACATGAGGGTAAGGACATGGAATAACGGAACTTAGGGTGCGACATAGGGTACGGACATAAGGTATCGGGACATTGAAATACGGGAACTTAGGGTTCGACTCATTGGTACGGGTTTGATGTTCGCGCATAAGGGTATGGGCTAGTTCTACATTTGCCAAAAAAAATTTCGGGTCAAATTTTTTCTGATTTTTAGACCTCAAAAAATTTGATTTGCATTCACAAAGAAATATTGGTTCCTACAAATGGTGAAAATATCTTTAAAATGATTCCCGACTTGGGTAAAAATACAGCGGCTTGTAATTTTTAGATTTTGATTGGAAGTGCCGGTCTAACTCAAAACAAGAGTCACGTGCCGTAGGCGTTTAAAACACGGGTGGATCATCCTCCTTGAAACTTTTTTAACCAAAACTTCAATGGATGGAAAATTAATTTCATTATTGTGTTTTTGTCTTAATTAGGGGAAAACTTTGCTTAGAATTGCGTAGCAAAGATAAATATTTTCTCATTGTAGAGTTTCACCGGAGTAAGCTTCCAATGCTCTTAGGAACCTGCAAGCGCCCCCCCCCACAGCAAACTGCTTCACAAAAACAATGATTCGCAAATTCTTTTCTCTATTTATGAGTAATTTAATATTGCAGTTACAAGTATTACCAATTTTCATGAAGTACAAAATGAAAAAAAATCCATTTTTTAAAACATTAAAGGTTTTTAATATAAAATAAAAGTTAGTTGTATGCCAGTCATATTCGCGTCATATATTTATTTTCAAAATTTCAAAAAAATCTGGATTTGAAAGTAATTGAAAGTTTTAAAAATTTTTGAGGCACGAATTACTTTTGCCGAAAAATTGGTATAGTTTCGCCTTAGGGACAAACCGCGGTTCAGGCTTTTATCTTTCAAAAAATAGATTTTTTTTATATTTTTTTTGCTTAAAGCAATAAATGAAAATCTGGAATTTCTGGACTGGCAATATAAAAGCAGGAAAAATGAGAAAAGGAATTCGGGATTCATTGTTTTGTGAAGCGTTTGCTGTGCGGGGGCGCTGCAGAGTCAAAAGGGAGCATTGAGTACCTCGGGCTGAAACGCTAAGAATACCCGATGAGAAAAATTATTATTTCTTTGGGCTCTGCATTTAAGCAAAGTTGTTGATAAAGTAAAATAAAAGTTATAATCTTTCAATTCCTTGATTATTATTTATCAATCAAATCTTCCACGCCTCTGATGGAATTAAACGTTTATCACGAGACCAAATTATTCGAACCTTTTGTTTTGCCTACGTTCTCCCTGCCTCCCTAATATTTGTATTACGGGGACCAAGTTAGAACCGCAAAGCCAATTCAAAACCAAAATGTCAAACCTTGTATCAGTTTTGGCAAAATATTTCACGATCCGAGCACTCTACATTTGCCAGGAAAATCATTTCGGACCCACATTGGTTTTTGATTTTTAGACCTCAAAATATGAATTTGTTCATTTTTACAAATTAGGATATTGGTTCTTACAGAGTAGTGAAAATATCTTCAAATATGATCCCGGACTGTAAAAATAGTATCTAAGTTTTGGCAAAAATGGATCACGATCTCCGAGCATTTCTAGCATTTACGAAAAAAAATTTTCGGACCACATTTTTTTTGATTTTTTAGACCTTCCAAATTCTTGATTTGTCATTTTCACAAATAAATATTGGTCCTACCAATGGTAAAAATATCTTTCAAAATGATCCCGACTGGTAAAAAATGTATTTCAGGTTTGACAAAATATTCACGATCCCGAGCCACTCTTCATTTGCAAAAAAAAAATTTCGGACCATATTTTTTTTTGAATTTTTAGATGGCTCAAAAAAATCTTGATTTGTCATGTTCGCAAATACAATATTTGTCTACAATGGTAAAAATATCTATAAAATGATCCGACTGGTAAAAATACAGGTGAAATTTTATTTTTTGTCGCTGTGTCCGCATCCATCAATTTATAGTTGTCAACTTAGAGCTAATTTATATGTGATAATAAGGTGATGCGTGGAAACCACCGACCAAAAAATAAAAATTCCACCTGTTAGTATCAGGTTTGGGCAAAAATATTCACGATCCGAGCACTCTAACATTTGCCCAAAAAAAAACTTTCGGACCACATTTTTTTTGATTTTTGTAGACCTCAAAAATTTTGATTTGTTATTTTTTCACAAATAATATTTGGTCTTTTTACCAAACGGAAAAAATATTCTATAAAAATGATCCCCGGACTGATAAAAATAGTAATCAGGGTTTGGCAAAATATTCATGATCCGAGCACATCTAACATTTACATTAAAAATTTTCGGACCACCAACATTTTTTTTTTGATTTTTTTAGGACCTCAAAATCTTTTGATTTGTCATTTTGTCACAAAATAATATTTGTCCCACCAATGGTAAAAAATATCTTTAAAATGATCCCGACTGGTTAAAAAATTAGTAGCAGTTTGGCAAAAATAGACACGATGTGGAATGGTCGCTTAGAGAATCTAGGTCAATCAGTTAGATATTTAAGGCACGAAATCTAAAGAGCTTCAAAGTTCGGATGATTAATGGAATTCCAGATGCAAGGAATTTTCAAATTTAAATTAATTATTATGAAAATGATTAAAGGCGCCCATTTCGTGAGTTATTCTAAAGGGCGCCACGCCGCGCCTGGCAGCAAAATGAAAAAATTTCGTAAGGAGTGAAACCATTCTGGTTAATTAGTTTACACTAAAACGCCAGAGTGCTAATTATTGATGATTATATAAACCCCCTTTCCGATTTACTAGAGTTATTAAACATTAAATCATCATGTTTCTATAAAGAAACTAGTTTTTTTCTTTGAAAAAACATATCAAAAAACATGATTAAAATTCCTTGAATTGAAAACCCGGCAATGCTTTCAAAAAATACTGAAATTACTGGTGCGTTCGGATTGATAAACGGTGCTTTTCGTATTGATAGAATTGCCAGTTCAAAACTTGGTTAAGATCGCATTTTCAAGCCTCAATTTCCAACCAAGAATATTGTTCAGATGCAGTGAGTTGTGGTTCAACGAATGGCCGAATTTCAATGTTAAGTTGAAATCACAAAGTATGGCCGGAATTACACCAGGCTGTACAAAAACCTGGATAAAATCTTCCATCGAGTCTTCCGAAGTCTTTGGGAAAAACGTCCCCAAATTGCTTGGAGACAGAAAATAAGTATTTTGAAATTATTATTACCATTTTTTCCCTCTGCACTGTTTACCCTTCAACTGCTTGCCCAATATCCTGTTACAGTCAAAAGTAAGAAAAAACATTGACCACTATCTCTGCTGCAATTATGGAAGAAAATTCGCAGGCCGAATCCGGTGAAAGGACCTGAAAAAAATCTCTGACTTGTAGATCAACGCCGAAATCGAAATTATTGAAATTTTTAAAGGAAATCCAGCTGGGCAGTCATCAAAAAAGAAGCCCATGCTTTTGAAATAAGGCGAAGGATTAACCGGATATGCGAACTTTAATTGAAGTTATTTCGTCATGTATTTTATTGGAGGTGGACACTTTTTCCAAACGATAAAGAGTTGGTTTATTTCAAGTGGCGTATTCCAAGCGATACAAGATACATTCTTCAAATCACGATGGTGATTAAAGTGACGCTAATTCTAAATCGTATCGTTTACGCAAAGAACGTGGAACATCCATTATTGCAATTGGGAAATTGGGATCCAACAGCTATTATATTATGGACCACTGCAGCGGGCCTAAGGTCAGCGCCCAAAAATTGTCAGCTAAAAGGAATGCATAGATGAAAAATGCTTGTATGACCATATTTCCAGTTTGCTTCTTTTACCACGTCCAGCAGGATACATTAGCTTGAGGGCCCAAATTAAGTTTTGATTCCAATTTTTCATGGCCCAATTCTCTAAGGAAGTGAGTGTTGAGAAAATAGGCCTAGAATGACTATTTCCCACAGATTTTGGATTGTTTTGTAGTTCAAAACAAAATTGTATAAACCGTCGCTTATATATGCAGACTATTACTTGAATGGCGAGTTGCGCAGAATAATTCGGAATTCTGATTCAAGTTTTCATCCTTGCCACCCAAAATTGTTAAAGCGTCATTAACAGTATTCTCAGTGATTGATCAGTTAGAAATCGCCAAATTCATGGGCCAATACAGTAAGCTTCTAAAAATTTTTTGTTGTTTGCATAATTAAAAATAAAAATAAAAATTGATTTAATATCTCGACCACATTTCTTTTTTTTAAACAACTCCTGCAACCAATGTTGAGGCATTGTCAACGACCGTCATTGTTCTGATTTTTTGAGGTTTGAAAGTTCAGTTGAGTTCACAAAGAGCGCCACCTAAATTTTCGTCAAAGTTCAAAACTTTCTTTACTTTCATTGATAGATGAAAGAATTAGAGTGGGCCGCTTTGGGCGACATTCTCTCCGGGACCGTAAGTCTGGAAGTGTCAAATTTCGAGTTCAACGGCTTGAATTCCACAAAGCTTTCTGCATTGATTTCAGCACATTTTTTTGTTCAAGTATTCTTATCACTGGAACTTTTCAGACTGCGCATTTGCAGCATGAATTTCGCTCGCTTTGCAAAGCTAAACTTTAAATCTATACCAAGGCAGTTTTGCTTTGCACGTTGATTCCAAATCTTTTCAGCATCACCAAGTCATTTGTGAACTGCGTTTAAAAAAAAGTCTCTTGTTGACAATTGGCCGTTTTATAAGTTGGGAAGAAACAAACATCCAAGAAAAACTTTTTCGTAGGAATTTATTAGTGACTTGAAAATTGAAGGGCAAGTACTCAATGTTTGAGGTCAGTTTTCATTTATGATCAAGTTTTTCAGCAGGGCTCCAAGAGGTTTGTCCAGAATCAGCAGAAATCCAGAAATTTCATACCGTTTTCATAACATATTCGGTAATTGAAAGAGGCTGGAACTTGCCAGAAATGGAGAGTTCATATCAAGAAAGTGATCTAGTTTAATAGTCAGTTCTCCAACAAATGTAATTTTGTAATGATGTTGAATCTGTAGCATATTTCTGACCTTCAATAACCCAGTTTGTCAGACAAAATTCTCTTATTATAGAAATGTTTTCAGGGCTGAAAAAGTTTGAAAAATGTCATTTTCATTTTTTTCCGATTTATTTTATTGTTGGAAAACAATAGAATGTACTTGTTTCCGAGTGCTGAGTTTTGACCATGAAATTGAAGCGATCATTAAGAGCCACCACCGGCATGGGCTATTGTAAATTTTATTAGCAAGTACGGAACAAAAACCTTGAACCCACGCAAACTAAAATTTTTTCTTATCCGGAGTGGACCATGATTTTTTTTCTATAAAAAAATGGTGAAATTTCAAAAATTAACACTAACATGAAACTTTAAATTTTCAACCTTATGTCTTTTAAGACCTTATGTCTTTCCAAGACCTTATTCTTATTTAGAACATCATGGTCTTTTTAGGACCATAATCTTTTTTCAGGAACATATTTTTTTTTTCGAGGAAAATTGGAAAAAAATTTGGCATTTTTTTTATGTAAAAATATGATAAATTTCGAAAATATTAATTCTAAAAAAGAGATAATGTCTTAAAAGACATGATGTCTAAAAGACAAAAAGGTTCTTAAAAGGACATAACGGTACACAAAAAAATCCCATTTTTCTCAGTTTAGGCACCTTAATGTCTTTTTAAGACCCTTATGTTTTTAAAGACATCATGTCTTTTAGACATTTTAATTCTCTTTTTCAGACATAAATGTTTTTTCAAGAAAAATCGGGAAAAATGGCAATGTTTATTGTAAAAATTTGTAATTTCGAAATTATAATGGGTCTAAAAAGAGATAAATGTCTAAAAAGACATGATATTTCTAATTAGGACATAAGGTCTAAAAAAGACATAAGCCGGTAGGGACAAAAAAAAGGGCCCTTTTTTGTAAATTTTAAAGGCACCTTATGTCTTTTTTTAGGACTTATGCTCTTTTTTTTAGACATCATGTCTTTTCAAATATTTATCTCTTTTCAGACACTTTCTTTTCCAAGAAAAAACAAAGTAGTAACTAAACAATGAAAAAAAATTAAAGATTTCAGTTTTAAACCCGAATTTTTTTTTCATTGTGAAATTATAATTTTTCAAAATTAATAATGCATAAATATCTTTGATTTAATGAGGAAATAAATCGAAACGTTAGATAAATATGTTTTTTGCATAAATAGAGATGATGTCTTAAAAGACCAATGATAGCTGAAAAAGACATTAAGCGTCTAAAAAGACAAAGTGGGCAGAAAAAAATTCATTTACAACATTTTACCGAAAAACGTATATCTTTTTATTTAACCTTATGTCTTTTTTAGACCTATGTCCTTTTAGACAATGATATCTTTTTGAACCATGATCTTTTTTCAGAACTGAATTTCTTTTTCCAATATAAAGATTATTTGCCAGAATTGATTTTTTGAAATAAATCTCATTTACTGATTCGAATTTTTTGAATTTCCAATAATTTAGATTTAATTATATTTTTGAGGCGACTTTAAAAATATTATTTAAACAAAGTTTTTTGTTAATATTTCTTTGAAAAAAAAAACTTTTCCGTTACCGTATTTATCTCAATATATAGTTTGGAAAAAAATTGTATCTGAAAAAATTATTGTCAAAATTTTTCTATAGAAAAAATATTTTTTTGTTGGAATAATTTCGTCAGGCCGAAATTTTTAAGTAAAAAATCTGAAACCGTAACTTTTCATTCGAATTACAATATTGTCAGGATCAATTTTAACTGAAAAAAATCATTTAAAACATTCAATCTAAAAAAATTTATTTTGAAAATTTTTCAGAAAAATCTACGTTAACATTTATCTGTTTAAATTTATGAAAACATTTATCTGAAATTATTTGGACAAAGGTTTATCTGAAACATAAATTTGAAAATCTATCTGAAAGTCTCGTCTAGGAATATTTCTCTGAAAAATTAATTTGAAAAATATTTATCTGGAATTTTTTTCAGGAATTATTTCTGAATTTTTGTCAACAGGAATTATTTTCTGGAAATTTTTCATAGAATTTTTCTGAAAAAAGTTTTCTTGAAAATTGTTTGTCTGAAGATTTTATTCTGAAAAAATTTTCGGAAAAAATTTTTGAACTTTTCTGACCTTTGTCTGAGAAAAATTCTTGAAAAATTTTTCTGACTTGAGTGACCTTGTCGTGAAGTTCACGTCTGAATATTCTGCGGACAAATTTTGTCAGATGTCCAATTGCCCGCTTTTTTCCGGTTCCCACTCTTTCACTACTTTAATGGGTCACATTTACCAATTAAAAAAATTGTATATCAATAGTGGAAAATACCATGTTATTCGAGTTGAAGTTAAAAAAATATTCAAACTTTGAAAATTCTGATTTCGAACTCGAATGTTTTGTAAAAAAAATTTAAATTGCCACCATGATATTCTTGGGTTAACTCTAGTTCGTAATCGATATAAGGTTGGGGGGGCCCCATGGGGCCGATAATTGGCGTTCTTTTTTTTACACATCTCAAGTGGGAGAGTTTCTGAGAAAACCCGGCTTTTCAGAAATTTGATAATATTTTTTTTCATATGCTAAATTTGCTTAAATCGCCGAATTTAAACCTACGCAATATCACGATTTTAGCTTAAATAATTCCGTGGTTCCCATTATCGCCGGGACCTTGCATAACAGGAAGGGTCCATGATCACCGGCCCAATTATTCGCCGAAAAAACCCTACCAACCATTTAACAAAGTTTAGCTGTATTTCAGCCCAGGCCCATATCGCAAAAATTGATAATATAGATGGAATTGGTGGTGGTCCTTGAGGTTTAATGTGATATTTTCATACTTAACTTCATTGGAGTCTTAAATGTAAACAACCTTTTTGAAAAACTGGAAAAAACATTTTTCAAATTATAGTGGCATTAAAGAACACCCGTGCCGCCCACGAAGCGTACCCATAAAATTCGAAAAAACCGTTCGTTTGGGACTGATGTTATCCAAAGTTGGGAACAGTTTATGTCGATTTCATGGGTTATAGCACTTTTTCACAAAAAAAAATTCATAACAACTGTTTGGGCGCCATTTTTCCACGCCTTGTTGCGTATGTTCTTTTATATGGATGGGTGTTATCGATTTTAGCCAAAAATTCTTAAGGAAATTCTCCCTAAACTTTATGCGTTTTTAATTTCCAAACGAAAAATTTCAAAATATACGTTTTTTGAAACTTTTGTTTGGATGCGGTTGTTAAAATATGTTAATTGTAGACATTTTCATTGATTTCACTTTTATTTGAAAACTATTGTAAAACTTTTTTATTTTAAAATTAAAATATTAAGCAAAATGTGACGTTAATTTTGAACAATTTTTTGAACAAACCATTTTATTTCTGTCTCCATTATCGCCGAAATTTTTTGACAAAAAAAAACTTTTGACGATATTTTCCCATCCTGTAGTTTATGTGGAAAAATGACATTGAAAATAACTGTCGACAAATAGAAATTAATTTTCAATAAAATTTATGAAATATTTCTCCCCCAAAAATAAAATATTGGTAGTTTCCCTTCTATTTTTGTTATAAATCAAACAAAAATTAATTTTGGTTACCTCTTTCTGGTCGTCAACATCAGTTCAGTTCTCCAAATAAAAAACGTTTTCGCACATATAAATTCCTGTCAAGTTCTCTTAAAAGTCTGGAAGGTTTTGTTTTTAAGTTCGGATTGAGACGGGAAGATATTTGAAAAATAAATTCTCGCATATGTTCTAAGAGAACTTGAAGGAGTGACCGCGCCAAAGGATGTTAATCGGTTTTTCGGTGCATTTTAAAAACCTGAGATGGAAAATGAAAAAAGTTCATTTTGTACGGAAATTTAAAAAATATTGCGTAAATTGTCGACTGATATTGCACAGAAAATTAAATTCCTGAAACCAAGGTGCGTCACAATTTTCGCCATGCCTTTAATGAAATTTGTTCTTCGTTAAACAATTATCTGTCTTTTTATGCATTTTAAAGTCACTACGATAGGGAAACAAATAACCAGTTGATCTGACTTCGGAACACGCGAAGGAAAATATTTTGCCGTATAAAAAAAACCTTGAAAAATTTGCGTAGGTTTTTCCTGAGAGGCGATTACTGGCCTCCCATGTATCAACTTTTTCAAAAATCACACGGATAATAATGCGAAAAGAAATACCTGTGACAGTTCGAATCATAACGTAAGCAATTACAATGTTTCAACTCGTAGACTTTGGAAGGAGCTGGACCCAGACTTGATTTCTGCCCGTCTAGCTGTCATTTTGAAAAAATCGAGCCATTATAAGCAAAGTTCATTATTAAAACATATTTTTTATTATTGTTCAATACAATGTCAGCCAATTTGATATACAAATAAAAGGGAAAATTTAAACGCATAAAGGCATTTAATGGCGGATAATTAAATGGAAAATTGCGAAAATTGTCTTGCCAGTTAACCACAAAACTGGCAACAATAAGATAATAACCTTTATATATTAAGTTGACCTTTATATTTAACCTTTATATTTTGAAACTACCTTCATATTTAAACTTTGAATGATTTGCTATTGTTATGTCTAAAATAATTATGTTTTTTTTTGTAAAAAATTCCCTAGTTAAAAATGCTCTTAAATTGTTGTGGAATATTTTATTTCTCGTTCAGGGGTTCCAAGGGCATATCAAGTTTTTCATCGTATAAACTTAAAGGTACTACCCAAAATAATCGGGGAAGAGTCGACTTTCTCAATGAAAATATTAGTTAAAATAGGTCAATTATGCTCTTTTTCTGGCGCCCTTTCAGTACAAAAATTGACCATATTTGCTCATTATTTTCATCAGAAAAAGTTGACCCTTCCGATTCTTGTGAGGGATACTTTACAAGTCTCTTTAGATGTAATGGTAATTTTATATACGATACACCCATGATACGGGTAATTTTCAAAAAGAACTCAAGATTTACGTCAAAAATATTTGATTGATGAAGCTTCAAAAACGTTTTTAAGACTTTTTTTTCATCAACACCAAATTGCCGAACAAAATCACGTGACGAAATGAATCTAAAAATAAGGGTTTTAAATATTGTCATAAAATAAATCCCTACTTCTTTAAAAATAAGATTTTCAACGTGGAGGTTTTTGGAAAATGCCGTTATTGTTCGGAAATTCTGGAGATTATGTGGTTGATTAGTTCTCCAAAATTTTCGGCCCGAACTTGAGGAATTTGTGTACTTGAAACTACCTTATTTCTTAATTTGAAGGTCCACGTGATTTCGTTTTTGAAACTTTGGGTAAAGGGAACCAAAGCCCTGGTAAAACTTCTTGAAGAACTTCTTCACTCTTTTCAAGAGAGAATTTAAGCCAATTTTTGAAGGAAAAGTATTATTTTAGCCGGATCCTAATTTTTGAAATTACGGTCACGGTGATTCATTTTTGAGGCGCTATAGTGTGATTGAAAAAAAGTTCTCAGGAATTTTTTTTTCCGATCAGCATGAAGGTGTTATTTGGTTATTCCAAAATTTTTTTTTCAAAATTAAGTACTGTAATACAGTGAAAATTTTCAAAAAAAAACGCCAAAAATGTTCTTTTTATTTAAATGATCGATTAAACTTTATAAAACTGATCTTGTCATTATGATTAAAGGCGTCGTAAAATTTACGATTAAAATGGGTGAATAGCAGCTTGCGATGGGCAGAAATCAACGTTACGAGGTAACTTAATTCCAGCCAGTGCCATATCGCCGAATTGTTCAATATTAGACGAAATTGCGTTTGCATTGAGTGTGATAAGAAATTACATTCGATTTACGTTATGAAAGACGTCAGATTTAGAGTTAAAATTTTCCCAAATGTTACTTTTTGAGTTTTGTTTTTATCGCGTTCAGGTGGACGTTAGCTTAAACCACATGGTTTATTTTTTATTTTTTGAACAATATTTCTGGTCTCCATATCACCGAAAATGCCCAATATGTCAAAGTAGTGGACGAAAACTTGGTTATATTGGCGGGGCCAATTTGGCCCTCCCCAGTAAGTTATTGTGGAAAACGGAATGTTACTTGATACAGGCTTTGTAAAGGAATGCATGTCCCGACGGATTTATACCCATTTTACCCTATCTTATGCTAAAAACCTTACGCTAAAAAGCGGATGGAAAATCCACGCAAGAACGCATCCGTTTGAACAGTGTATTTTTTTGAATTAGTTTGCATTTATTAGAATGACTGTTGTTACAATAAGAAGCGAACATTACTGAATAATTTACTAGCCAACAAATGCTTGGAGTAATTAACTACGACTTCACTATTAAAATTTTTAATAAAAGCAGAATCTAAGCGCATGCAGTAAGCTCTGAACAACAAGTGTTCATATGTTCACCCTTTACCTTATCTTTTTTCGGTCTTCTGTTTTCCTCTTTTATGTATGGGTATTTTCAGGACTTAGAAAATTTATTGTTGGCGAATAATAAATTTGGCGGATGTCTAGAAACACTAGAGCGAAAGAGAAAAACATAAGTCCCGACAAAATTAAGTCCTATGAACCTGAATTGAGGACCATAGTCAATTTAGACCGCTGACAATTTTGGTCGGAAATATTTGTTATTGGGTGCAAATCACTGGTGGGAATGGGAAAAAAAAAATATTATATCAAATTTAATAAAAACTCAGGTGGTGTAAGAGCAGATTTTAATTACTTGGTGGTGCGGAACAATTGACACGGGTTTTCTCCAATTTATTTGAAAATGTCAACATCAGGAAATAAATGAAGAAGGCTATTAGATTTCTAAATTTGATTTTAAACCTATTATCCAATGAAAATTTCAAAATTTTGCTGAACTGCTGATGGTCGATGAATTTAAAAATTGCGCTCAAAGGAGTGACGAAAATAATCTCTGCTATCTAAATTAATCAATTGTAAACGAACATATACGATTAAAACGATGTCTGTTTTAAGTTGAAAGCCTGCCTTGTATTTTTAATAGCCACATTTTCCTGAAGACCGGAAAAATTATAATTAATCTATTTAATAAATTTACAAAAAAAAATTGAAAAAAAAGTCGGGAAAATCCGGGAAAAAAGGTCTGGAAAAAAAAAAATTTGATTATTCTGACAAAAAATCAGATCATTCTGACAAAGAAAAGTCTGAATTTAATTGGAAAAATTCTTTTTGGGAGTCTTAGGTATATAAAATTTTACCAGTTGGTTAGGAATCCACGTCATAATTTGTTTGGGAGCGGTCCAAGAGTGAGAGAAAATTGAATTGCCCTTGGTCATGACGTATAAATCTAACTTATGGTCGGTTGATAGTGAAAAACTTCAATAATAGTGATTAAGCCAAAAAATCAGAAATTTCTATTTTTTAAAATATTGAAGAAGTTTCTGTTGGAAATGCCGAAAATTCTTGTTTTAACAATCAAATTTTGCCTTTCACTTTAATATTTTGTTAAATGGAAAAAAAATTTAAGACTGACTTATTTTGAATTGGTTCTTTTTTTGAAAAAAAAAATTATTATTTTGGTTGATTTTCGCTGAAAATTCAGATCGAAAAAAAGAATAATTCGATTCACCTTTTTTGTTTTCTTTAATTTTGCTCCGAATTTTACATTAGCATCAAAATTTTCTGAAAATATTTACTCAAGAACAATATTAAATTTAGTTCATTTTTTGGCTTTTTGCTATTTTTGTTCCTTTATACTCCCAACCTGAAATTTTCCAAATTTTGGTATTAAAAAACTATTTATTTTTCGGCAGTTTTAGTTAAAAATAATGCCAAAATTCCATGATAATTTAGGGTTAACTTTCTGTTAATTCGCGTGGCTCAATCGAAGAAATCACCATTGTTACAAAGTCTTCGTGGCATCCGGAAAAACAAGGGCGCGTCCGGAAAACATTTATAAAATATGAGCAGTATGGCCCGATAATATTTAATTTTACCAGATTGTTCAAACTCCTGCAAAAATTGTAATGTTATTTAAAAAAATAATATCGGCAAAAGCCATAAATCCCTGCGATAATTCTTCAAATCCATTCATTGCCGGGGCTCCCATTAAATATTTCACCGTTCGCCAACAATTAAAAAAGTAAAAAACATTTTGTTAAAAAACTTAAAATTAATATCACGTAAACGTCATGTACAATAGGTGGCCACGGCGTGCGTCACTTGGGGAACCAAAAGCATAATCTAACATGTAGTTCATTTGACCATTTGATAGAAATTCTAGGCAGAATAAGAAGAGTTGGGATGAACGTGAGATTTTGGATTTTTGTAATTTTTTTAAAACAATGGATGGCATTTGGTTGAACGGAGTATTGGACTAGGATTAGGAGAAAAATGAAACATATTTTCCAAAGTTTTCGGTTTTAAAAAGTATAGTTAATACTATTAAAAGCCGAAAAATGTGTATTCACCTTTGAATTTTCTAGGAAACATATGGAAAGTTAACATTTGGTTTTGTGATTTCAGGTCGGAATATACTGATCCTTGCATGAGTCCGATTAACGGAGCCCTCCTGATTGTTCTTTACTAGATTTTTAGCCAACACTTCTTATATAATGCGCATTTTGAAAACAACTTTTTTATTACTATTTTTAGGAGAACTCAAACTGAGGCACCAGATTAATCTTCTGTTAAATTAATAAATTAGGGAAATTGGTTTCCAAATCCGACCGTATTGAAAAAGTTTAACAAATTTAAACAAGTACCAAGTTATCTTAGAAAAAAAAAACGGTCCGATGGACCGGTTTATCTATTTTTCGTATTCACAAGATATTTGTCCTCAGTTTGAGCTAATAGAATGTAATTCGGGATAGTTGGTTTTCCAAAAAAGCGAAAATTTTTAAAAATGTTGACTGAAAAATCAGGTTAAAAACGACCAGGACGGTCTCGTAATCGATATGACTGGCAGTGCATATTGGTTTTCGGTTTTTTCATTTGATTCAAAATTTATTCCCCAAATCAATAAAATTTATATTATTATTACAATTCGATTCCAAAATTTCGAACAAAGCAAAAGTTGTTATCAATTATAATAAAAACACAAAGTTACTTTAATTATAAAATGAGATCAATTTTTTAAATTTTTGTCCATGAATTTTCTTGTGTTATTATAATAATTTTAAATCAATTATAAGTTTACTCTCTAGGTTAAAATGAAATTATCCAAAACTATAGTAAAAACAGTTGTCGGCAGAATTGGAATGATTCCAATATCTAAACGATGATTAAGTCGAATAATGATTCATAATTTTCTGTTCATGGGAAAACAGCATGAAAAAACGGTTTTTCATTTTCACTTTAAACAGTTATCTGCCTATGCCACTTTAACTGCGGCAGATTATGGACATGTTTTATTTCTTTACTTCGAATATGTGGTGGATCACTTTCAATTGGGTGAGTTTATTACAAATAAATGGTTTTCGACGGTATTACGGCGGTTTCGTTGATTTTGATGGAAGTAGGTACCCGGGCAATAAATCTTTGAAATTACGTTGGGTCTTATTAAAAATGATTGAAAATTGCAGTTTTTCAAAGTGTATTCACTTCCCACTGTCTCAATATTTAAAATCAAATATAAGATTTATCTATTTTAAAAGTTTTATATTTCTTCAAAGGCGGCGCGTACATCGCCGACCCAATATCGCGCCGGAGTTTTGTCAAATATCGCCTTTCAAAACTTAAGCCAAATTTCACAATTTTTAAGCTGAAAATTATCACCGTTGCACATATCGCCAAAATTAAGCCAATATCGTCGCAATTGCGTTGGTCGTTCGATGGTTTCATCATAAAAAAACTTTTAGTGCGCAGGAGGGACGTCACATTTAAAACTGAAAATTTGTTGTTGATTGAGTTTTTATTGGGGGAATTATTTCTGCACATTGAAGGCTTACTTTATTTAAACTTATTGTGGGAAACTTCGTTATAAAAACTGAATAACTTGCTTCAATATGGACGTCATGCGAACGCCCACGTGTTTTAATTTTTATTTTCATATCCGCCTTACAATTGCCCAAATATTGCCAATGTGATTTCTTTATGGTTCATGAAAAATCAAAAAAGTTTAGATTTGAGTCAAACTGGAAAACATGTCGGAAATAAATAAAGGTTCAAAGCTTTTAATTACCATATGGTAGCGAAACATTGCTTTATGTGCACGAACCAATCAAGCGTTTGACTGCAATACCAAAAAGAAACAGGATTGTCCGAATTTGCGTGTTATTTCAGGTTAGTTTTTTTTCGATAATTAATTATAAACTTTATTTTCAAGAGATTTTCACAAAATTGGTACTATTAAGTGATAAAGTTTTGTGGGCAGCCATTATTTAGAAATATAAATTTGAAAAACTGTATTCCCGTTGAGTGTATTAAATATACTCCAGGAAATATACTTATATTTTCTCGGTCGACAAAAATATTTTAGTTGTCAATTTTTTTCCATTGACGAGTTAAAAGAAATTCTAAACGATTTATTAAATTTTTGCATTAAAAACAGGTTTGTGTGAGGTGGAATATGAAACTCAGATTTTTTCTATTCTTTTAAATGAGATGTTTATAATTGAAAAATAATATTATTTTCTTTCCATTCGGCCGCTGTTTTAACTCATGTACGGTATATAAAAACTAGAAATGCATACACTCTTTTCCTTTATATTTTTTCTAGGCCTTCGCCCCCAATTTTCCCAAATCAGGTTTTTGGTGAGCTTCAAATCATCAGCGTAGCCAACTCCAGGCGCTTGTCTCGTAGTATTCGATAAAAGGAAAAAGAATGTAACACTATTTCGTTCAAAGAATTGAAGGCCGAGGGGCAAGCTAAATCCCCAGAAAAGCGAAATGCTTTACAATCTTCCCCGCCTATCCGAACGCAGGGATAAAGGGTTATTAAAAAATTTTGAGGCTGATTTCTATAAACCAAATTACAGCATGAAATCAGAGTATGGGCATAAACGCCATTCCAAATAAAACATTTTCCACGGGGGATATTTGCTTGTATCCATTAAAACGGACCTCCTCGCCACCATTTCAAGGCCACTTGTAAAAGCCAAAAAACAGATCCGGAATTTAGTTTTTAGATAGCTCAAATTGAGCACAAAAATATATGAATTTTCGAGATCACTTAAAATTTTCTAAATTAACTAGTTTTTGTTTAAAGATTGAAAACCAATGGTCTGCTTCGCGGCCATTTGTTCTTTGATTTTTTTTTTTTTCAATTAGTTATTAGTATAATTCGTTTATTGGCCAAGCCATGTTGAGGAGTCTCAACTTTAAGACCGTCGTAAAAACTCATAGGTTTTTTATTTTTTACAGGAAAACTAGTATTAATTTCAAACCTGGGTTTATAAATTTTATGCGGACTTGTCGTTTTTCCAACAGGCCGAAAATATATAAAAATA
>SCLH01000621.1:62943-76728 GCA_004367855.1 Oikopleura vanhoeffeni
CTCCTGACATTACCTAACATCATTTGTTAAGGGGGTATACTGTGCACTATTTTTATAATGATTGAATCAGACTAAGTTCGACCAAAAAAAATCAATGAGTGGTAGTGTCGACAATGTTCAACTTAGACGAGAACCTTACTCAAGGCTCTTTCTTGGTATGTTAAATTTGGCTGAAAATGTGGAGCACGCCTAGATTAGACAAAAGTGCGATAATCGAGGAAAATTTATTTTAAATGTCTCACGTTTGATTGGTTCAATTATCAAGCCTATTTTTATACCACTTGATGTAATTATGAACAAAATGATGACGACCACCGTTGATGCGCGATCTGCCGGTACGATCGAATTGGTAGGTAACCAATTTCCATTAAAATTATAGTTCCCCGGTATTTGGAAGAAATCTCTCTCTAAATGGTTTATATAAAAAATTCTGCCTACGCGTCGAATTTTATCATCAAGTCACAGAAAAAAGTGACCAATGAAATCACAGAATTTTCGACAAGGCCCCATAAAAGATTCAATTCATTCGATATCATCTAAGTTTAATTATCGAAATAAAAAAATTAAAGATAAAATTAAGGAAATAGACCAGTTTGATTAGTTTTTAAATAAGGCAATTTCTTAACTTTTTCCCTCATAATCTGGTCTAGTAGGCCTACTAGTAGGCAAGCCTACTTTTCTCATTAATGATATAATAAAAGTTAATTGAATAGAAACAGTGATTGAATAATAATAAAAATATTTTAACGCCATAATTCCTATAAATTTCTAGAATTTGATTAAAAAATATCTGTTTATTGAGGAAGTTACCCTGGACTGTTTATTATAAATCATTTGGCGGATTTTTTCTTTAGCTAATGGAAAAAGTAGTGTCAGTTGCATCGAATGTTCTCGGAGATGGCTCATCAGATTCCAGAAATTCCAATTGTATCCGACAGCCAATGAGTTTTTACGTGCTCAAAACTTATTTTTTAGAGACCAGATTTCCGGTTAACCGGTCAAATCTTGAAACCCCGGTTTTTTGACCAAATGTCTTGAAATTTCTTAGCGAACATCATGTAGGGTCAAATTTTGTTATATGACACCAATGGGGTCAAATCGTTTTTGATGCAACTGACACAACCTATTCCCATTAACTAAAGAAAAAAGCCGCATTTCTATTCTCACATACAGTGTACTACAAGCAAGCTAGTGAACCAAGAAATCTTTATAAAAAAATTCTGAGCTTTCATTATTCACCTAAAATTTATAGTTTTATTTTAAAATATATGGTATTGGTAACGTTTTCGTGTTTATTCATTTTCAACCATTTCAATAATAAAGAAAGTTCGTACAGAAGTCCACACAAAATTTAAAACGGGAAATCAAGAGCTAAATTGAGCTTGAAATTGTTTTATAGAAGAAAACTGCAACATCAAAACAAAAATAACACCTGCCGATAACCGGTTGCCGATTTCAAAATACTTTAAAAAACGAAAGTTCTTCTTGTTTATTCAAACTCGGCCGTTTCATTCTGATGAAAAAAGCTTCGGCATTCATTCGGTGTTGTTTAGAACGAAAGTTCTTATAAATTATTTTGAAATGGGTTTTAAAATATTCTAGTTTGAGCTCATAGTTTTGAGTTTCTAGTTTTATATTCATTTTCGATGACCAAATATCAAAAATCATTTAATTGATTCCAAATTGTTTCAAGCTTCTTTATCCAAGAATTTAATTGAAGTTTCCTGAGAATTAATTGGCTGCTTTTTGATATGACATTTATGATAGTATTCAATCTATCGGTTATTATGTGAATTAAATGATCGTCATATTAATTTTCAAAATGCAGGCTTAAAATTGTGAATTTTTACTTTCNTTTGTGGCATTTGCTCAAAATCGATGCAATTTAATACGTTGAAATTTTGCTTATTTCGGTTTATGTAACCTCCTAGTCAATTTCATTTTCGAGCAACTGTACAAATCAAAACATTTTTTTGAGACAAGTTTTGAATTTCAAAAAACATTTAATTCTACGGTTCAAAATAAAAAACAAAAACTTTTTCGAAGCAACAGATAACAAAAATTAAATTTTGAGTGCGCAACAACAAATACAAGTTTTCCCCACTTAATATGGGATCTCCGAGTAAACAGCCCCCCTCGGTCCACTCCCGTAAGGGGGTTTGTTTTAGGCTGGTTTAAGGCTTTTTTTAAAAGACTCATGACTTTTTTAATTCCTTCATAAACAATTTTCTAAATCAAAATTGTTCAAGAAACTGGTGGGTTCAAGTAATTCTCAGAAAAATTTTTTTATCCAAATTTTTATCCATAAGCATGTTCGACCAAACCGGATTAATTTAAGTTAACCGCGGAGGGGGAAATTTTTTTTTTAAAGTCGTATTTTTTTTTTCCACCGTTTTTTTCAAAAGATATTGATTTTTTTAATACATGAGGCATAAAATAAAGGGGAATTAACACGCCTTTTACGATTTTCTTCTATAAATTTCATATGCTTTTTTGCTTTAACACGCCTACGCTTTTTAGGTCAAAAGCAACCATTCCCTTTACCTTTAAAAGGGCCAGTAGAAACATGCAATATTTTGACAAAACAAAAAACTAAATGTTTGTTGTTTTTTTTTCCCGATAATCACCCCTCAAGTGCCTTTCAAAATTCCCGAGAAGGTTGCCGTAACAATTTGTAACAGTTGTTTTTATATTCATTTATATCTCTTAAATTTTTTTGAGTTCTTTATAAAAGTGTGACCAGAATAGATTTAAGTTGTTTTAAATATAACGTGAACAAAAAAATATCACAAACCCTGATATTGAGTGGATAAGTAATCTCTATAGCGTGTTTTCGAATTTAAGTAATTTTCAGCATCTAGAAGCTTGGAATGAAATATCGCATGAATAATATTTTTTTTGGTTGGTTTGAGAACATTTTAAATTAATATGTTTATTCCAAAATTTAAACCATTGGTTTTATTGACCATGTTTCGCCGTTTTGCTTCTTTCAGAAATGAGAATAAAATTTGGTAGAATTTTTAACAGAAAAGTTTTTTGGGTCGAACCAAGCAATTTGACGATGGGGCCTTAGTTTCGCTAAATAAAACACTTTGAATCAATATTTTGTTCAACATTAAATAAAGAACTCATGAAATTTTAGAGATATAAAATGAATTATAAAAAAACTGTTACAATATTAAGGTTGAACGCATTTGTGTAACGAAACAGTCAATTTCACAATGGCAGCATTTTGTTTTTTTGCTAAGTATGAAGCTTTTTCAGATAATCTTTTGCATAAATATGCTTGGAAAATTGCTTGTCCTATCCTATTTTTCAGTTGTATTTTCGTCCCGTTTATAATAATAATTGACCGATAACAACTTTACCCTAAAAACCGTTTACGGTGAGAGGCTGCACCCATTGTCGTTTCATACATGAACATTTTCTATGTTACCGCTTGTTATTTTCTACGTTCGTAAAGCCTTGAATACAACGCTGTTCGTCTACAGATCTGAGTTTCTTTAAAGTGTAACTTTTGTTAAAATCAGGCTTCCAAGAAAAATGCGTCCCCCACCGATTTCCGTCTCCATACCTTCTTCTTGATTTCTCAATGGAGATAGGAAAGAAACGGGCATGGCAGGATTAGATTATCCATTTTTGCTATCGGACCTTACTTCTGGTCAAACCCGACCTGATGATCACTGAAAATTTTTCACCAAAGTCAATGAAGAATGAGCATTGTATCACGATATTTTCCTGTTCATCTACAAGATTCGTAATATTAACGATGTTCGTTTTTATCTTAAAAATTTGTTTCGTTTTACAAACATATTTAAATATTCAGGGGATACCCTAAATTCAGGAGATAACCTAAATTGTTAGGTTTAAAATTTCAATTTGAATAAGTAATAAATAAAAAGTAGGTGAATTGAAATTTCAAAACTTGAAAAAACACTTTGGTGACATCAATGGGACTCACCAATGCTTACGGTTTGAACCGAGTTAATATATAATTTTTTTATTTATCAGTAATAACCTTTCGAACGGAACTCCATCTCTCAAAAACGTTACTATTTCTACAACGCGTGTTCGAATCCGCACTGATGTTGTCTAACAGTGATTGTCTTTGTGATTGCTTGAGTAATTACACACGCATAAAATTAGCGGTTTCATTCCTCAAGACCCTTGCCTATACAGCCGGGGTGCGGCGTATAGTTATACGCGTATGGTAAGATTCCACTCAAAAACCTACGTAAGCCTTCCGCAAAAAACCCTACGCAATTCGAAACATAACATTAATTCGTTCCCTGGCTGCGGCGTATAGTTACAGGCAAAGATAGGGCTTTTTTTTCAAACGTTTCCTGGGCAAAAGATAGGCGTTTTAAAAGCAGATTTTCAGAACCAAGTATTCTGGTCGGCGCGACAATGAAAAATACACTTTTAAAAACATGTTCAGATTGACGCAATGAAGTGTCGGTATTTCAATGAGTTCAAAAAACATGTTTTCACAGTCGCAGACAATGTCGGCTAGCTTGAAAAATGGGCCAATAGTTATTCAGATAAAAATATTGAGTTTTTCTGGTTTGTGCTGAAAGTGATTTACTGTGAGCATTTTTTTTCATAATTTGTCATGTTTCCGCTTGACATTTAAAACGATTTTCGGATAAATCTTTTTGAATTCATGTTTATTTAAATTAACTTTATTTCATTTTTTTCAATATAATTAAATTTATCGCCAGAAGATTTGTAACAAAAAATTTATTTTAAAATCACCAACAATTCTCACTCTGCCCATATTTTAACGCCAATTTCAAACTCTAGATAATTGTCCAAAATTGACAATCAGAGAACATTTTTCCGCAAAAGTAACGCGTATAGTTAGAAGTAACGCGTATAGTTAGAATTACGATTATAGTTAGGGTTTTTGGCGAACAAACTTTCTAACTATACGCGCGCAACCCCGCTGTAATCAATATTCAATATAATCACTAAGACAACATAAGTGGGATTCGACGACACGTGCTATAGAGATAGTAACCGTTTTTTTAGATGGAGTTCCGTTCCTAAAAGGATATTATACCATAAGTGGATTTTGGGCAAAATAATTTGATAAAAAAATTGTGGCATTTTTGAATGACTCATCACTTCCAGTTCCATCACTATTTTTAGGCCAAAATTTTTGGCTGTATAGATAAAAATGGAGACACAATTTTGAAAAATTTAAAGTGTATATTCAGTTATTAGTGCGACATTTTATGACTAGGAACTGTAGCCAATGAAGTTTTATGATAACGGAAGTTCAAAAAAAAACGTCGCAAAATGCACATAAATGTGGTAGTGAAACGCCTACACTGGTTTTGCCATTTACTAAAAATGCATGTTAATTAATTTTTATATTGAAAAATTTACACGCTTTACGGCCCGACGTCATGAAAATTATATTTGATACGGTCAATTAAACAAGATCTAGGAATTTTTAATTCAGTCAAAGAATAGTGAGAAAATTCGGATGATTTTAGTCCATTTTTTGTCACACAATGCAAAAATGACTGTTTTCGAAACCTCAAAAAACTATTTTTTTTTGAATAATCGACTCACACAGTAATTCAAATATAGGCTTAAAGAATTTATTGATTCAATTTTATTAAATAAAATATAAAAGCTCAGTGGGTTATTCTTCGAATTCGCGGAATTTTTGTTGTGGGCTCAGCTATTGTGTTTGGTCATAACAAGCCAATGCGCCAATGAAGTACACGCCCCATTTTTTGGTAAACCCCCACAAAAACCAAAACCCCCAAAAAACCCGAACCCCCCCCAATCAGGGTCGGCACATCTTGATTTTTTTTTGGGATCGGATGCGGTCGCCTCAAAATTTTTTTTGGATCGGATGGGATCGGATCGGTTGCCGTCAAATTTTTTTGGATCCGGATCGGATCGGTCGCCCTTTTGGAAAGATGGAATGCGGATCGGATAGTGAAACGATCCCGATCCCGATTACGATATAAACAATTCTAACGGACCCCTGCCCCTCATCCCCAATGTAAAGAAAATTCTCTATTATATAATCCTACCATCCCACTTCTATCCAACTATTCACCAGACAACTACAGAAAAATTTGATTGGTTTGAATACGCCCAATATTATGTCAACTTTGATTTTTTAACCGAACGCGGGTTTCACTTGTTATTGAAACATCTGCTCGTAGATGAGGAAATATTCGTACATTTTGAAATTTAGAATATTTGAAAAAATTGTTTGAATTTTTTCAAAAAAGGTACAAAAAGTGTTTGTAACGGCAGAACTGGTAGAAGTAGGCGCGGTCAGAAAGTTGATTTTCGGCTTTTCAAACTATAAAATTCATTCAGCGAAGAGATATCATTTTTTTTTTTTTATGCCCTCTGATGAATAGCTTTTCAGAGAAAAATATGGCGTTGAAATTTATTTTTTGGTCCCATTTGCTTCAAAAAATCGATGCCAATTTATACGTTGGAATTTGCTTATTTTCGTTTATGTAACGTCTAGTCATTTCAATTTCGAGCACTGTATCAAAATTTTTAGACAAAATTTGAATTTTCAAAAATTTAGTTTAAGTAAATAAAACACAAACTTTCGGAAGCAAACAGAATAAACAAAATTTTTGAGTGGCAACAAAAAATAAAAGTTTCCAACACTATATGGATCTCTGAGAACACAGCCCCCCTCGGTCCACTCGTAAGGGGGTTGTTTAGGCTGTTAAGGCTTTAAAGACTCATGACTTTTTATTCCTTCATAACAATTTTATAAAAAATTGTCAAGAAATGGTGGTTAGTAATCTCCAGAAAAATTTTTATCCAATTTTATCATAGCATGTTCGGACCAACCGTTAATTACGTTAACCGCGAGGGAAATTTTTTTCAAGTCGTATTTTTTCCATGACCTTTTTTTTCAAAAGATATTGATTTTTTTATAGCATGAGGCATAAAATAAAGGGAATACCCACGCCTACGATTTTCTATAAATTCCATATCTTTTTTGGCTTACACGCCTACGCTTTTTAGGTTCAAGCACCATTCCCTTAACTTTAAAGGGCAGTAGAACATGCCAATTTGACAAACAAAAAACAAATGTTGTTGTTTTTCCGATAATCACCCTCAAAGTGCTTCAAAATTACCGGAAAGGTGCCGTTTTCTGGCGCATTTTGTCAATTAAGATATTAATTTTTTAAGAATCAAATTTTTTTTTTTCATCTTATTATATATCAATTTAAATACGGGAGTGAACATTTTCGACGTACTTGAAAACAACAAATTTTGTCCGACTTTAATTTAAGAATTTAACTCTCAGGATAACAGTTCGAAAATTATTTTTTTGATGTCAAGCTCATCGTATCAAGTTTTAAATGGTATCCAAAAGATTCGTCAATATCAATGTCTAAAACGGGATTAATAAACTATGACCAAATTATTTATGCGTTCTCGCGCAAGACGCGAAAAAACAGTTTAAAAAAATAGCCTTCTGGCTATCTGACTAAGAGACTACAACAGTTTTGAGGAATTTTTTTATTTATTCAAATAAGGGCAAAACATAACTTGATAGTAAACGTGCAGAACGGCGAGTTTATATAGCACAGAATATTACTCCAACGGAAGGTGGGCCCAGCCGTTTAATGGTTTGGTGGGTTGGTCATTGACCAGTTTAAGTTTTTTTGGTTTTAAGAAACCACAGAGTTATGGGTTGAAGTAAAATTTATTTGAACGATGTGATTACTGCATGGACAGGAAAATAGAATACGGTATTTTTTGTAAGCGATAAGCGCCGTTTGTTGTTTTCTCTAATTAATAAAACCAATTTAAGATTAAAAAATACAAAAAATGTGTAAACATTCACGCCAGGTTTCTTGCTTTTACCAATTTTCGTGACAAGTTTTGTAAATTAATACTGGTTTTCCCCAACAAATATTTAGCTGGTTGACTGTACATTGATTATTTTCAACAGAATTAATTATTTTTTTTTTGTGAGAAATGGTTAAATGTCGAAGGCGTCCCCAGACATAACAGTTTTAGCACGAACTTCAAAACGTTTTGAACAGTAAGTTAAATGCAAATCGAAAATAACAATTCCTCCAGCTCACCATGGTAAAATTTAGCCAATATAAGGGAGTACATATGTATAGTAACGAGCACTAATATTGTGATACCCTAGGTGCACGCATAACGGAATTAAAAAATAATGAAGACTTTAAAGTCATACGTTTCGAAAATTGTGAGAATAATTTTCTGTACCGATTGTTTTCGCTTTTCCATTTTTGGTAAAGTTGGCTCATGTCCTTGTTCTTTTTTTGGTAAAAGCGCTTTGATTTTTTGGTCTTGCACTTTTTCGTATATTTTTGTTTGTAAATATTCGCAACGTTTCCGCCGGACAGCTTTTTGGGAATCGATGAACAGTAGTACGGCAGTTCTTTGGTTTTGTTTCTCTTCTTTAAAATTGTTTTCTTCCATTGGCTGTTTTTTTATAACTCAAATTTAAATTTGAAAACCAAATTTATAACCCAGACTGTTTTGATTTTTCCGTCTTTGTCTTTAATTTTCGAGATTTGTTTGATCCAATTATTGTCTATGGGTTATAACGTCTGGTAAACTGGTGCGAAAGAAGGTTTGAACTTGTGATGATTCTTCGTTATTTGCAGGGCAATGGAGCCCTTTTTCGCCTGAATTGCTGGCTCGAAATGATTTGTTTTTAAAAAGTTGATCTTATTTACCTTAATCAGGTTTTTCTTTATTCATTGAAAATTTTTGGATTTCGGCTAATTTGTATTTGCCAAGAATTGTTACCACTATTGTTTCCAATAAGCGATTGTCTCTCATTTCTTTTGTTGCGGACATGGAAGTTAAGGCTGACCTCAGCCTTCCCTTCCTTATTTTCAAAAAAGAGATCTTTCTAAAGGCTTTGTATCAATTTTGGTTTGATGTATTGAAATATGACTGAAAAAGCCTTTAATATGTCGGAGATTTTTCTTTTTCGAATAAAAATTTCTTGAACAATTTCAGTTTTGGTCTGATCTTCACACGACATTCTTTTATTTATGTCCCATAAGCCAACAATTGTGACATTTTTGATATTAGATTTCCGTATTCTCCGCATGATGTTTGTTTTCCAGTAACATGCTGCTTCTTTTGTTTTTGAAACCAACAATTACGATGTAATGAGTGGTAGCCTATAAACAGTAAAGCTGCAATATCTGATTGTTGATTGCCAGGACACTTTTTGTCGTTTGCGATTTAGTTTTTAAAAAGTTGACAGGTCCCATCTAACGTTTTTTCTGAAAGTTTTTGCTTGATTGTAAGATCAGTTTTTTGAAGTTGCTGGTGTTGTTTGACATTTTTTTGTAGTCCTCATGAGTTTCCAACTTCTAGTTTCGTTAATTTGTCAATTTCTCTTTCATAATAACTGAATTTTTGGATTCACATACTCTTTGACTGTTTCTAATTATTTTCTTGATAGTAAAACGTGCAGAACGGCGAGTTTATATAGGCACAGAAAATATTACTCACCCCGGAAGGTGGCCAGCCGGTTATGGTGGTGGTGGTCAATTGACCAGTAAAGTTGGGTTTTATAAACAAAGAGTTTTTATGGGTTGACAGATTTATGACGATTGATTAACTGGCAGAACAGAAAATAGAAATACGGTAATTTTTTGTGCGATAAGCCGCGTTGTGTTTTTCTCTAATTAATAACAATTAGATAAAATACAAAAATGTGTAACATTCAGTTCTCAATTTAAGAAAAGATTTTTTTTTTTTGAAAATAAAATTTTATAAAACAAAGCCACTATAAAATTAAAAATGCCAAAAAGTCCTATTGCTCTTCCGTATCATAAAAAAGGCTATAAAATAATGTGAGGCCGAATTTCCCGAACCGAAACCGGATCTTGGAAAAATCTGGCATCGGATTGCCCTTTCCCCTGACCCTATACAAACCCCCCTTAAACCGGAGCAATACAAATTTATCGTGGAAAAATGGCTTTTGAATTTATTGACAAGAGAAATTTTCTTCAACACAAAATTGTGGGTGCAAATTTTTTGAGACAATCAACTACACATAATAAATATAATAAACCATAAGTTTAAATTTCAATCGTTTTTCGATCATAAAATAATTAAATATTATTTGAAATATGCCGTATGCGTTTTGGGTTTGTGAAAAAACGCCTATTTTTTAGCTGCAAAAAGTTGAACAAAAAGTTTTTATCTTTTGCCTCCACCTTAACGCCCGAGCCCGCTGATCACACAAAAAACCTGTCAGGGGGGGGGCAATATCGTTGAAGTTTTTTGCGTAAAATTATTCGGCAAATATGGCCAAATTCGGCAATATTTTGCCTCATTTCGGCGATATGGGGAACCAAAATAACCTAATAGATGTTTTTTAATTAAACAAAGAAGTTTCACAATATGTTCGAAGTTCGCCGAACCACCAACATTGTGGGAGAACTTTAATAGGCGCACCAAACGCAATCAAATAAAACTTGACCCAAGAGTTAAATTTGAAAAATTCCCCAATCCACATGAGAATGGCGTATCAGAATGACGGCGCTTGTGGAGAATTTTTTTCCTGGTCATTTTTAAGACCAAGGATTTTAAAGACCTGGGATGACCTTCATGACTGCCCCCACAAAGTTATTTTTTGTATGAAAGAACCTCCGAAAAATTTAGGGCCGATATTGGGCCAAAAAATTCCGGCCAATATTCTCAAATTCTCGGCGGAATATTGGCATTCGGCGATATTGGGCAAGATTTTGGCGATATTTGGCACTTGAAGTATTTAAAACTAAAATCGTGAGTTGGGCAGGTTTTTTTGGCGAATTTTCGGCAAATTCGGCGATATCGGGCCTTCACCGGGTAGGCCCTACCCTGTGATCACTTTGTTTAACAACAGAAATTTTTAAATGTTAAAACATCGTTCCATTTCTACTTCCGCATAAAGCCTTGAATAAAATATTGCCTTTGGACAATCCTTTTTTGTTTCTCTGGATCTGGGGTCTTCATTTGTTATTTTTGTGCTCATACTGGTGAGACGATGTCAATTGTTAACAAACGCATGAGACAAATGCCCTCTGAAGAAGGTTTACTAAACGGACCGCCAACTATAAAAATAGGTTTGTGTCGTAAAATTGCAATTAACGAACAATTAATATGACGATTATTTAATTTACATTCCAAACCGAAAGAGTAAATACTATCATAAATGTCATATAAACCGGCCAAGCCAATCAATTCACCAGAAAAAACTCCTGAAATTCCCATTCTTGGAATAAAAAAAAAAATTTTTTTTTTAAAAAGGGGGGGCTTGAAACAATGGGCAATCGACTTTTTCAATAATTTTTCGTCACGTTAAATATAAATAATTTAAAAGAATATACCTTCATAATATCCTATCCACACTTTTTGGTTTAATATTTCCGGCCCTGATTAGGAAAACGTTAGTGGTGTTTTTTAAGTAGTAGGGCGGAATATTAACAAAGTGTGAATAGGGGATATAATTTTTTCTTTCAAAGATAGGTTTTTATCGACCGTTTCGGCTAAACAGCCATTTTTCAAGTGTGAGGAAAAGGATAACACATGATTCGACAAAATGAAAATTATTTTGAGCGCGGAAATAAGATTTTCAATATTTTGGCGAAATTTACACGTTTTCATTTTATGAAGGGCGTTTTTTCCCCGCGAAAACTTAGTAATCGAGCCTTAGATAGGTACTTACGTTATAGCTGCGATTAATGTATAGAAATGTCTGGAAATAATACAGATGCATAAAATTGTTAAACATTTTTTAATGCGAACCCTGTATTATTCCAAGGACGGGTTTTCTAAATGTTAATGAGCAATCCTTTGAATGTTTTTTCGAAAGCCTTCTATAAGTAGATTTTTTCTAATTATAAAATCAAAATACTGCTGTAATTTCGAAAAATAATTGAATCTGAGTTCGCGCTTCAAAAAATTCAATTTTTCGAATTCTGTCCATCCTTTTTTCTCTCACAATAGAAAAATGGCTTTTTAGCCCGAAACGTCCCAAATAAAAGCTATCTTTGAATAAAAAATATATTTAATTTTAACATGTCGTAAATTTGCGACTCGCAACGCAACTGAATAAAGGTATACCTTTTGTTTACGTTTTTAGAATTTATTTTTTTCATTATCAACTGTTTTATATAAATAAATTGACGAATAGAAACTCCACCTTTTAAATATCACAGTAATAGAACCTGTGACGAATTGGTCCGACTCAAACTATAAATTTTCATATGTTAACATTGTTATTAACTACTTTCGTAAAGCCTTGAATCAAATAATGCTTGAATTTGTCTAGCAGAAACTAAGTTTTTTTCGCAGTGTGACATTTTTATTCTCTAGGGCGACTAGAAAAGTAAAAAATTCACAATTTTTTAGCCTTGCATTTTTGAAAATTAATATGACGAATTGTGACGATCATTTAAATTCACATAATAAACCGAATAGAATTTTGAATACTATCATCAATGTCATAATCAAAAAGCAGCGCAATTAATTCTCAAAGGAACTTCAATTAAATTCCCCTTGGATAAGAAGCTTGAAACAATTTTGGAATCATTAAAATGATTTTTTTGATATTTGGTCCATCGAAAATGAAAACAATATCAACTAAAGAAGCTCAAAACTATGGAGCTCAAACTTAGAATATTTTAAAACCCATTTCAAAATAATCATAGAACTTTTCGTTCTAAAACAAACACCGAATGAATGGCCGAAGCTTTTTTCATCCAGAATGAAACGGCCCGACGTTTTGAATAAACAAGAAAGAACTTTCCGTTTTTTAAAGTATTTTTGAAATCGCAACCGTTTATCGGCAGGTGGTTCATTTTTTGTTTTTGATGTTGCAGTTTTCTTCTATAAAACAATTTCAAGCTGAAATTTAGTTCTTGATTTCGTTTTAAATTCTTTGTGTTTGGACTTCTGTAACGACACTTTTCTTTATTATTGAAATGGTTGAAAAATGAATACACGAAAAACGTTACCATACCATACCTATTTTTAAAATAAAACTATAAATTTTAGGGTGAAATAATGAAAGCCAAACAAAAAAATCTTTGAGAAAATTTAAAAAAGAAAACTAATTTTGTTGCGAAATTATTCAAATTCGAAGAAAGTTTTCGAATTTGTTTTGAAATTTGAAAAAACATTCCCAGATTTTGATTAAATATTTAAAAAATGTACCAATTTGAAAAAAGTCAAATTTTGGTGAAAAATTATCAAATTTTTAATAAAATTTGTTAATTGTCTTTCAAAAATAAATAAAAACATAAAATCCCCTTTTAACGGCCTTCGGCCGATTTGTGCTTCATTTTCTAACAAAATTAAATTATTAATATAATATCCCCCTTTATCGTCGTTCGGCCGATTTGGGGCTCATTTTTCAACAAATTTAAATTTTAAACATAAAATCCCCTTGTATCGGCCTTCCGCCGATTTGGGGCTCATTTTTAAACAAATTTAAAACATAAAATCCCCTTTTATCGGCCTTCGGCCGACTTGGGCTTTATTTTTCAACAAAATTAAATTATAAATATAATATCCCTCTTTATCGGCCTTCGGCCGATTTGGGGCTCATTTTTCAACAAAATAAAAATATAATATCGCCTTTATCGGCCTTCACCCAGTTTTGCAGAATAGAATTAAATTTTTTTTGAAAAAAGTCAATTTTTGCATGTTACTTAACGCACCGTAAAATCCTACATAAATGCCTATATCTGGAAATCCGATCCTAGTTGGTTGATTTTTGCACAATATCGATTG
>SCLH01000621.1:78170-103050 GCA_004367855.1 Oikopleura vanhoeffeni
CTCTAATTTCACTCAAAAATGGCTCATTTCAGGTCTTTGAAGTTTTCTGGTCGCCGAACTAGACGTCTGTGGGATGCGAGACTACCACCATTGTGATTTTTGGTCTAATTAGATCAGACTTAGATCAGAACCCCCTTAAATTCGCATTTATCTAGCTTAATATCTAGAAAACAAATCCGTAAGGTAAGATACCTTCACCAAAAACATTTACTGAAAATACATAAAAACTTTTCTATTTAATTATTCTGAATTCTACAGCATATCCTCCATTTTTAACTTGATTTTACCTCATGTATATACAGAGATTTGTTCTGCAACGTTTGTGATACTTCGTATGCCGTCTTGGTAGATGCTGGATAAACGGCTAAACCAAAATGAAGGAGAGACTAACGGCGGGATTGAAAACAAAATTGTTTTCGAGAGTGGGAAAATTAAATAAATAATTTTATGTTTTTAATCCGATCGAAGCAAACAAAAATAGAAAATCATTAAAATCTAAAAAAATGTTTATAATATGAGACGAAACTAAAACGCGAATTCGATCTTGAAAATCAAACGACTCGATTCTTCGAGATTGAATGGCTATTACGGTACTTGCTGAGCCTTTTATGCCACTTTTAAGATTCTTGCATAAATTAAACAGAAAATAACAACAAGTACCCAAATCTTAAAAGTGACATAAAAGGCCCGGGAAGTACCGTAATAGATATATCAAAAATAATATAATTTGTTTGAATCGCAAAATTATCGTCCAATGAAATGACTTCTTGAAATTAACAAAAAAATTGCCGTAGAAAATATACAATGCACTAAGTATCTAAAAAGATATCAGAGTGATATTTCAAATTTTTGTCGATCCAAAAAAATAGAACAGTCACCTCTGGGTCTATGAAGACATTATAAAATTTCTAATAATACTGAAACTGGCTTTTAGCCAAAACATGAAATAAAAAAACAATTGTTAGATAGAACATATTATCTGTGGACAATTCGTCGAAAAATCGGAAATTTTTATTTATCAAATTTAATCTTTTTCTTAAAAATTCTTCATTTTGAGAACCTAATTTTAATCTGAAAAACTTCGGCCAAGATGATTTTTTACAAAATTTATTATATTTGAAAATAACGATTTTCCCACGAATCAGACTGTACAATTTTATAAAATATACTCTTCTCAATGATCACTGATCAGGCAGTTAGCAACATGCATAAAATTTTATGAGTCGCCGAAATAAATTAAACAAGTTTGTTAATAATTATTTATTTTTATTTCAAAATTCATATTCGTTAATTAAGAATAAATTAAGAAGGCAATACAGATAAATGGACACCAATTTCCTAATATAATAGTCTAAGCAAAACGTCAGTTTCGATAATCTATTATCTTAGACTAAACGCACAATAAAAGTTCTAGAATGTTTTTAATAAGAACGAATTTGTTGGATATTATAAAAATAGGTTCTATCCATAATAAATTAAGTGAGCGACAAAGACTTTTGAGCGTGTTTAAAGTCAAATTGCACAAAAGAGAAAACGGGTCACGACTAAAATTTTACAGTAAACCCAGATGTTTTAGTCAGAGTATGGTCAAAAGGCACTAGGTGATATTGAAAACAGATTTCTGAGGCCATTTTGAAAAATTATGCCTCAAAATATAGTTTCGTTCAACCGTAAATGTAGAAAAAAATCTAGAATTACAATTTTAAATTTTTTCCAAACGACACTTGTAAAGGAAGGAATGGCAAAATTCCTTGAATTATTTTTTAATTGTAGGCCGTAAAAAATATCACTTTCTGTACAATTTTTTTTGTAAAAATCATTGCTGAAGCAATTGAGTAAAAACGGATTTTCATTTGAAAGCAATTGCCGACGATTTTCCCAAAAAACGCAAGTAGTATTTTGTACGGGCTACAATTTAATATTAATTAAGGAAATGTTTAGCAAAAATAAGTTTTTGCCGTTCCTATCTTCACTATTGTTCTGATATAATTTAAAACTCGTCCCTTTTGACCATACAATCCTGTGTTTTTTGTCATGAAGTGAACATATGATTTTAATTTAATAATTTAAGCTGTTCTACCGCCTTAACCGCGGCATCCCCCATAGAATCAGCCGAAACAATTGGATAACCGGACGCGGCCAAAATAGCTTTGGCAGAATCAACGTTCAGACCTTCGAGTCGACAGACAACTGGCATTGTGATGCCGAGCTCAGCGTAGGCTTTGTTAATACCCTTTGCAATGATTTCACAGTTGACAATACCACCGAAAATATTGACGAGAATAACTTTTTTATGGATGAAAAATGTCTTTTCCCCTATTTGGTTTTCAATAAAAGTTTTTGGAGATGAACTTCTGCTTATATTCATGAACGCACCAAAAGGCAAAATTACAAAACAAATTTCTGAACTTACTTTATTATTTTTTTTCATAGATTGCCTCGAATTTTTATGGTTTATGAAATATCAAAAAAGTTAAATTTTTTTTTGGAGATTTAAAACAAAAAAAAATCTTCATTAACAAGTTTTTTATAAAAAATTAGACTGATAAGTAGAGGGGGTTTCCTAACTGGTACAAAGGGTTTTCAGACGATCATATTAAAATGTTTTGGTTGCATTTTCAACAATTTCAGAAAAGTTAGAATCCAAAGTTTGAGTATCGGACTACTTTCAGTTATTTCAAGAAAAACGTTTCTAAAACGCGTCTGATATCTCCTTAATTTAATGTGCAAAAGTATTTTTTGTTCAAACTATAAGTCTCGAAATGTCCCAGATTTGCCTTACACGCCCCATAGTTAAATATTTACATCCCTTCCTTTGACATTTTTATCACCAGCGATAATTCTAAATGCTTCAAAAACTCCTTGTTCTTGAACACCACCTCCGAGATCTAAAAAGTTAGCTGGTTCACCACCTTCCAGTTTAATGATATCCATGGTGGCCATAGCTAATCCGGCACCATTAACTAAACATCCAATATCTCCATCCAAACCAATGTAGGTTAATCCAAATTGTTCGGCATCAATCTTAATAATTTTCACTTATGACAATTTCAATGATTTTGTGTTCTGCGTACATGGCCAAGTTTTCATAAAATGTCAATGATCAACTTAAATTAGGTAATATAACCCCCTGGTGGGGTTAATTTCATTTTGACAAGTGCATTAAATTCATTGGGAAATTGAGGCCCCATGACCAGGTTTTCATTTATTTTCAATAATCCAGTTAAATAAACCAAAAACATATGACTCCTTTTTAGTGTCAAATTTCATTTTTGATAATTTAATTCCGTTCCCTTAAGAATTATAAGCCCATTGGCCAGGTTTTCATTTAATTTTGATCCGGTTAAAATAACCGAAAACCGCGTAATATTTAGGTATTTTTATACAGTAGAGTGTATTTAAACGGACAGATTTTACGAGTGGATTTGGGTTGAAAAGTCCTGCAAGCGTGCATTTAAAGATGCAGTTTTGGGATGAAAACTGTCCGTCACGATTTAACGGATAATTTGAATGGTCCAAATGCCCGTTTAAGCGCACGCTTGCAGTAAAACCTGTCCGTTTAAATACACTCTACTGTAACACCATATCTCCAAGAGGCCTCGTTATTGATATGACTCGTTTTTGGTGTAAAATCTTATTTTTGAGAATTTCAGTACGTTTTCTGGAGCAGATTTTCATTAAATTTCAATAATTCAGTTAAAATATAGCAAAAACGCGTGATATGACACTTTTTTGGTGACGAATTTCATTCGAAAAAATGGTCATGTGTTTTGTAGAGACTAGTTTTCAGGTTAGTACTTTTATAACACTTTAGATTCTCGCAGATTTTGCGAATGATAAAACTGAAAAATACCTCTCGTGGATCGGATTCTTCGTCAGTTCCCATGGCAAAAATGTCTTTTTGTCTGTAGGCAGCAGCATCATCGAAGCTGATTTTGGCGTCAAAGCAAACAACTTCACCAGTTGGAGTTTCTCCAAAAGGATTAATTTCGACCTAAAACAAGATATTTTATTTTAATGGTTATGTTAACGGTTTTATTGTTTAAACAAGACACTCATACAATGATTATTTACCTGTGTGGCATCTACTGCGATGAAAAGGTTGTATAATTTGATAATCTGTTCGGCGGCGGTATTAGCATTTACACCTTGAAATTCAAGATTTGCAGCCATTTCCAAAGCCTTATAATAAACGTTAACCTTTATAAATATCATTTTTGCTTTACTGAATTTTTTAACCAGATTTAAATGATTATTTAAATAATATTTTTTCTTAAGAAATTATGCGATGAAATTTTGAGCCATTGAGATGAAAAATTGAATAGAGTTTACTGATATTCAGTATTTTTTACAGTTGTGAATATGTGTTTTACCTGTTTCATGTTGATACCATCGTTGATATCAATTGGAATCGTAAAGATTCGTTCTGGGGTTCGTTCGGCGACATCCTCAATATCCATACCACCGTCTGGTGATCCTACAAGGACTGGGCCATTGAAAGCACGGTCCATCAATACTGCCAAATATGTTTCCCGGGAGATATCCAAAGCCTGAAATTCAAAATTTTGAAAATGGATGTTTTTAAACTCCAAGGTTTTTTTTTCTAAAGAACGTCGGACATTCGGGTTTTTCGCATCGTGTAGTCAGCTAAATTTGTGCTATTGGAAACATTTTTTTCTAGGTCAATTGGTTCACCGGTAATCGACCTTTGAACATACCAGTTTTTTCGAGGCAAAACATGGGAATTTTCGAAAAATAAATTTTTTTCGTAAATAAATCAATAGATAATTGTTTTCTTTGAACGTTTCTGTTAATCCGTTAACACATAGAGACAAAATTGTTTTGGCTTAGTTTTTTGGCCCATTGTGATTTCGACTGGGAGAACTAGACAAGATAGCGACAATAGTTCTCTGCATGTGAAACCTTGGAAAAAAATATACGGTAGAAAAATTTTTTGGCTTCCTAGGTTGATCACGTGACCGGAAATCAGTCATTGAAATTGCTCAAAAAGACCTCAAAAACCTATTTTTGCGAATAACCGGTAAACCGGTAATCACCGGAAAAAATAAAAATTTCTACCACTACAAATTCGGTTAAAAATCAGATGCAAAAAACCGTTTGTCGCTATCTAGTCTAGTTCTCTCAGAACAGATACCCCTAAGGTGGGCCTACCGAAAAAAAGCGACCTTACTGAGATTCGAACCCCTGCAATTTCGGTTTAAAACATGAAATTCCAATAGCACAAATTTAGTTTGGTACACGATGCAAATAAACTTTTGTTGATCCATCATATAGTGTCCGCGCTTTGATGCCGAATGTCCGATGTTTCGTTAAAAAGATACCCAAGGATTTTAACTAGAGTACCTACGGTGAATTTCGGCAAAATTTAGCGTGGGCATTTTATTAGAAAAAAAGAAAAGGGTTCAAAACGACCACAGGCTTGCCGCGAAGCTAGGACGCTTAAATTTTATTATTTAAAAATTAACAACTTTTCGACAAAAGTCGCCGAATTGACGCCAAGGAATTCGTAATTACGTTGAACCTTATGAACTATTAATTAAATTTTTTAAAGTACTGTAATTCATCGAAAAATTCAATTTATATTTCTAATATTGAAAAAGTCCGCTTAAAATATAGTGATATTGAGCACCGCCTGTGGTCATGTTTGAAAAGGTTCAATGTGATTTTAGAATTCCTTGGGGTAAATTTACTTATTAATTAAGTACTAATTTTATCGGAAGGTTGTTAATTGTTGAAAAATATTAGCGTTTCAGCTTCGGCGCCAGCCCGTGGTCTTTTTGAACTTTTTCATATGATTTTCGAATATTTTGGGTCGATATACCCTGCGCCCAATTTTTCTACCGAAGTGCCGACGCTAAATTTAGCTCAAATTCAACGTGGGTACGATATCGTTAGAACTATAGTTAGAAGTCCTGTTTATTCCATATTTAAACTTTTCTTCAATTAGCAGCTTTGTCACGTGAACTTCCCTTTTTTGCCCCCCCCCTCAAACCCCTATTTAAAAGGACTCACATGAGCGACCATGACATTGCTAACAACAACTCCGCCTTCTTGAGTTTGTTTAGTAGTCAATTTATTACCAACCATAGCAGTCACTAATTCTCCAGCCTCAACTGGGTCTTTAGTGAAATGAACTCCACCTTTAAATCCAGTATCAAAGGTTCCTTTACCTCGACCTCCGGCGAGAATTTGGGCCTTGAGAACAAGCTCAGGGGCGCCTTTGAGGGGTTATTAATATAAATCTAATAGATTGCTTTACACCAAAAGTAGATCTCTTGATGACCCGTTATTTTGACAAGCTTTTGAACCGAAATTTCAAATACGGCTGCGATATCTTCAGCATGGGAATTAGTTTATAATCATCAAGACGTCGATTTTTTCCATGCACAAAACATATTTTTATGCAAGGTAATATTTAAAAAAGCTGAAGATACCTTCACAAGATAATAAAACAAAAAAATCTCTACATTAGGGTGCGTTTCAACGGACAGTTTGGCAAAGCGGGTTTGGCCCGTTTATACCCATGCTATAAGAACTTTTTGACCCAAACCGTTTTTACCAAACTGTCCGTTCAACGCACTTTACTGTTCTACACGTAAGTTGTCATATTTCAATTCTTGATGTAATTTTCTTAGGTAGTTTTTTTTAACTCAACCCACCCTACTCAGTCATTTTTCTCGAAGACCGTACTAGATATCAACAAACGGTTTTTCTGCTAGGTGTAGCCAAGTAAATTTGTGGCAGCCAAAATTTTTAGTTTTTTTCCTGGTCACCGGTTCACCGGTAAATGAACGTCTAAACGGAAGTTCATAGGTTCGAATATCAGTCAGCTCTTTTTTTGTTTATTTCAATCAAAATGTATGTATTCTTGATAGTAATCGGTTGATAGGTGGTAGTTTATTAACTTTAACGTGCTAGGAACAACATTTTAAATAAATTTATTAATGACAAAAAAAAATTTCCTTTTTGCCTCAGAAAAAAACGGTGATTTCAAAAATTGATCACTGGCCAACCGGTTGAAGGAAAAAAAAACAAAAAGTTTTGGGTGCCACAAATTTACTTGGCTACACATAGCAGAAAACCGTTTGTTGATATCTGGTATGGTCTTCGAGAAAAATGACTGAGTAGGGTGGTTGCAGTTAAAAAAAAAGCTACCTNTAGGTGCGACAGATTTGACTGTGTCACCACAGACGAACCGTATAAGATATCACAAAACGGGTTTTTGCATTCAACTGGAAACTAAAAAAGCTTAGGCCAAAATTTTTAGATTTTTTTGGCTTCACCGGTTAACCGGTAATTCTCGGTTTGAACCGGTTATTTCCGATTTCCCCAAAATAATACAGTTTATTATTACACACAAGTACCTGTAAAACATGTTATATCGTTCAAATTTCAATGGAGAATTCTTACACATCAAAAATTTAAATATTTGGCATACAAAAACTTCCGGTTTTAGGGATAAATAATGACTCATCATCGAAGAATTAAATTTTGTCACTAAGAAAAATCTTAAGAAAACTTAATTTTTTCTTAGAATTTCTTCTAGTTTCATTTCATACCCATATTGGGTCATTTGAAAATCTGAAATTTGAAAAAAAATTTTTGGCCTGGGCTTTTTTAGTTTTTAGTTGAATGCAAAAAACTGTTTTGTGATATCTCATACGGTTCGTCTCTGGTGACTCAGTCAAATCTGTCGCACCTAAAAAAACTACCTTAAAGGGGTGGTGTAAGTGATTTTTGACATTTTGGAGGCTTGGTACGGCTAAACTGATGACGGTACAACATTTCTCATCAATACGGATGAAAGATCTATCATTGATCTCGCGATTCCATTAGACACACAATTCAGTACCCACTTCCCACCAACCATCATCGGTTAACCGCGGTTAAACACGAGTCCTCAGCTTTTTTCAAAGAAACAAGGATCCTAGAGCTTATATCGGAAAGTTTTGAGATTTGGTGAGAATCGCGGAAAATTGTCTAAATTTTAGTGAATCGGAGCTATTTTTTTCGATTTTTTGCCTCAGGGGTCAGCAATCTGGTTGAATATGCGAAAAATGGTGTTTTCGACGTTTTGATACAAGGATTTTTCTGTGGAAATGCCCAGAAACGTCATTTTCGGAATATAACAAGCCAAGGGTTGATGAACACGAATGGGGAGTAACTTTTTTTGACTTTCGGCCTGATTGGCTGTAAATCGACAAAAAAGTGCGCGAAATCGACAATTTTGAACATAAAAGTGAAAATTAGAAAATCTAAATGCCAGCAAAAGATTCCTTGTATACGATTTGCTGGAAACGATATTAGCAACTATGGTCTCATTTTCAACACAAAGAGTGCTAGAGAGCAAAAACGAAATATTTATTGGAAAACCCTATTTTTTTTCTAGAACCCGTGAGCTTGTTATATTCCGAAAATGACGTTTCTGGCATTTCCACAGAATAAGCCTTGTATCAAAACGTCGAAAAACACCATTTTTAGGCATATTCAACCATTAGTCCCCCATTCACTAAAATTCAGACATTTTCCGGATTCTCACCAAATCTCAAAAATTTCCGATATAAGCTCTAGGATCCTTGTTTCTTTGAAAAGCTGAGGGACTCGTGTTTAACCGCGGTTAAACAGATGGTTGGTGGAAGTGGTACTGAACTGTCTAATGGAATCGGCGAGATCAAAGATAGATCTTACATAGTATTGATGAGAAATGTTGTACCGTCATCAGTTTAGCAGTACCAACCTTCAAAATGTCAGAAATCACTCACACCACCTCTTAAGGGAGTGGGCGTCGATAATTGGGCTCTTTTTTACACATTTTCAAGTGAAGTTTCTGAGAAACCTGGCTTCAAAAATAATTATTTTTTATACCAAATACGTAGTACAACTCTTAAAGAAGTTGCCAGTACTATTCAGAGCATCTGATACTTTAACCTACGCTCAGAAAATGATTTTTAGTAGGCGTCCTTTACAGAACTAAAAAGCCTACTCCTCATCACTTTTTTATTGTTATTTTGCAATTCAACATGTATATATAAATACTCATCACCAAATGAAAGCCTTTTTTCAAAATTTTCCTCTAGTGGTCAAAACAGCTTATTTGGGAGCCTCGCGCATAAGCCTACTCCTCCTTTAAAATATGTAGATTTTTGTTAATTTGTGCTTCAAATTCACCGCAAAGGCTGAATTAAGGTTCAAATGAAAGCCTTTTCTCGATTTTTGTCTCCAGAGTCTCAGAAACGACTTGTGAATTTCTAGTTTTTGTTGAAATTCTGAACATAAATTTTCTAAAACCTACTTAATTTGAAAAAAATTTCAAAATTCAGAAAAAATCCAGGGAGTTAAAAAAACTCAGTGACAAATTATCTACCAAAAAATAGGGCAATCAAAAAAGATATTCTTCAGATAAAATCTTCAATAAATTAAGGGTAACAATAATTGATATTTCTCAAGAAATATCAATCATTGTCACCCTTAATTTAACCTTTAATTTCAACCCCCGAAAAACCGGCTTTCTTTAAAAAAATCTCAAACCAAAAAAAATCTTATAAGTGAAAAAACTTGGCAGAAAAATTCTCTACAAAATAGGTGTATCAAAAAGTATTATACGTGAAGCTGAGATATCGACGCCCACTCCCTTAAGGGGTACTGGTAGCTGGTTTTATGAGGCATTTGGGGGCTTTGAAAATGGTCCAAATTGATTTGGGATGATAATCAAGTGTACTACAGTACACTGTATTTAAAACGGACAACTTGAAACTCACAACACCTGTCCGTTTAAGCAAATTGGCGAGAATTTCCCTGCGGGCGTCCGTTTAAGTACAGTTTGGCAGGAATTTCTACACCGACCCGTCCGTTTAAAAAAAAACACCTTTTTCCCATAGTAAATTACAAATTTTTTCTGAAAAACTGAAATAAAAACGATTTTTGAGGGCAATTTTTAATAAAACTAGCTTTTATTGAAGACAATCTGATCATGAACATGAAATACTAGGTCTGGAGGCAATTTAAATTTTAACGAAGTTAAATTTCGTTCCGAGAGATCCACACGAAACGACGAACTTAATATGTTAATGCATCAGCTACAATAATAAGTCTTGAAAATGGCAGTATAATACATTATTTAAAGATAATTTTATGTCGTTTATCATGGTTCATTGAATTGAATTCGAAATTCCTGTAGTGTTTTTTCCAATTGTTTTTTTTTAATTTTATTTTTGGTCATCAACATAATCGGGACGATTTTATTTTATGAAAATCTTAGAGTTTTTTTGTTCGAAGTTTCCAGGGCATAATTATCGAGGTGTAGTCCATATTTTCTTCAGCCGAAGCTTTGAAATACTGAAAAGGAAGAACCAAAAAAACCTGTCATTCATACTGGTGCTAAGGTTTTTTATAATTATTCTCTAATAAAGACAACAATTTTACTTGTAATTAATTTTGTGAATGCAGATAGGCGGGCTAGTGGATCAAGCTGTTATGAAAAAAGCATCTGTTGCCACCACCAAAATACAATTATGTGACAACTCCCCAAAATTATTACACCTCGACATCGAATGACTCTCGAAAATCGAAAATGAAGAGTTTTCAAATTTTATTTGAATTAAAATTAGCAGTCATAATAGATTTATGAAAATATTTTTTTTTCTTGATGTCGAGCGGCATGCATACACATTGATCATCTATGAAAAATGACAAAATTTGCCAGCACATTTTTTGAATCTTTTATATGACGGCGTAAACGTTGTATAAGATAACTAAAAGCTTTTTTATGTTGAGTTGGGCGGGTGCCACATGAAGAACATGTTAATTTCACTTTTGCTTAATTAATTAATATAACTTCTTGTCCAATTTTTTTTTTGATTTTTTGGTGGTGGTGAATCTTCACGTCAATTATATCTCCAACTCTTTTAGGAGTTTAATTATCAAGTTCTGGACTATGAGAGAAACCTTTTTAGGTATATATCAGAGAAACACGGATAGCTCTCGAAATTTGTACTTTCTATTGCTGAAGATACGAGGTGTTTTTTATTTCAGGTAGAGTTTTCCAAAATTGTCCGGTATTTTTTTGAGATTTTTTCCGATTTAGCTTCGTCGTTATCTTTCTGGGTTCTTTCTGGTCGCATAATGATGTTTGTTTCAATTGCAACTCAGGATGTATGTTCGTAAATTTAATGTGATATGAGGCTCATGTATCCCCCTCAAACTTCGTTTAATTTTAAATAAAAAACAATTTTGATTTATTTGTTTTGAAAATTCAGACTATTAACCTTTGTTTCCTCAAAATTTAGCAATGCCGTAAAACTTCAACAACAAAGCGTGTACTGTGCGCCTTAATAACTTCAAATCGGAGAATGAACAGGCTCATCATGTAACATTTCTAAGTTGTTGTTAGACGTATGTTGTCACACAATCTAAAAAATAATTTCTCTTAATATATTACATTACATCATAAAAATCGTGAACAGATGAAAACTTAAAATATTATTAAAATCATCATCTTGACACAAAACAGATTCTTATTACTCATTATTTGGAACGCGTGTTATTTTGAACGTGGGTAATTTCGTTGTGTTATTTCGGAGGTGGTCGAACGCTGTTGAGAAGTGTTTNAAAAATTTCCCTGCGGGGATGTCCGTTTGAACCCCATTGGCAGAGATTTTCACGCCCAACCCGTCCTAAGGACCTGTCCGTTTAAGTACAGTACACTGTAGATGCCAAAATATCGAATTTAAGGGAGTACCCGACGGGCGCTAGATCTCGCGAATCAGACATAGCCGAAGGCTAATTTTAGCTGCATTCTCATTTTTTTCATCCGTGATCTTAGATTATATTTTAGGGTGTGAGATTTTTGTTCAAATATTACATTATATTAAACTATTGGGAAGTACAATGTGTAGTATTCAAGATATTCGGCCTCAAAAATCACAAATCAACTTTTTTCATGACGGCTACCCCCTTAAAGATCTTAACTAGGTTTCCGATTATTGAGATTTTGTTACCATACATTTAGTGTACATGTACTAGATGACTTTCAAGTTCATCGTATCAATTACAAAATACTACGAAAGAACACCTTCAGGTCGACTTTCCAATGATCGTATAACCAACTACTGTCGTATTTGTCTAAGAGGACAGAAACATTTTTGTCGTTTTGTCCACCTGAAAACGTGTCGTTTTGTCCATTTGAGAAAAATGTCACTAAAAATGCTCTAAAAAATCGAATAATAGCGCTAGAGAGCTAAAAATGCAAGCCAATTGTGCAAGCCAAATTCTTGTCGTTTTGTCCTCTGAGACAAATACGACAGTATTAATAAATCATGAACTCGTTGGTCGCTAGAGACCTAAATTAATAGTTTGCTCTTTAGCGACCTTTGTATGAATATTTGACCTCAGTTTTGTTCGATATATCTTAAATTGATACAATGAACTTGAAAATTACCTTGAAGGTAATCTACTGTAATACAAATAAGTTTTGGGTTGTTTTGAGACATTTTATAATATTTTTTATTTCAATATAAAAATTGGTTTTCGAAACGCGAAACATGTCAATAAAACCAATTTTTAAATTGAAATAAAACATATAATACAAATAACTAGTGAATACCAAAGATAATCTAGTTCAGAGCTCTCTAGCGCTATAACGGCTAATGAGATTACCGTCAGATTACAACCAATTGTATTTTTTGGCGTTTTTAGTATAGATAAATTTTCGCGGACACTACTCTTAAGGGGGTGGTCGTCGCTTAAAAGCTAAAAATCGGGGTTTTCAATAGCCAATTGTCGCAAAAATACAAATCGTTCTATCAATTATTACCTCTCTGATATATTTGAACAAAAATCTTGCATCATAAAAAAAATTCGAAAGTGAAGGATCGCTCCTCCAATCAGAAACAAGCTTACAAAACGGACGGATTGTATTGTTTCAAAATGTATCTCCTCCCGGAGTTACCAAGGTATAACAATGATTTCTGACTTAAATAAACCGAACAGAACGTGGGACCTTGGAGCGTTTTTGAAAAATTATTTCATTTTGCTCCAGAATCACCAAAAAACAGTATTTTGACCCAAATTTAGGGATCTTAATCAGAATGCATCTCCTCCCTGAATTTAAAACTCACACATTCAAAACTTACGTGAATGTGTAGCTGAAGCTTTTTTCTTGTTTGTTTAGAAATCGTGTTTTGATTTACCAAAAATCAAGAAATTTCAACTTATTTCATACAAAATATTTTTGAAACCATCAAAAAGTGCTTTCCTGACGATGTATCAGAATAAAACGAGTTAACAAATTATTTTAATTCTCCATATTTTCATAAAATAAATAAATAAAAAAGGGTAAATTTTCTTCTTGGGCCTCATTTAGCGACGAACACCCCCTTAATAAATCATAATGTTTTAACATAAGCTAACTTACTTGACTCAAAACAATTTGTTTATCTGAGGACGTGGTGAATAGACAACTATGTGGTAATTTACATATTGAGCGAAGTTTAATAAGGAATTTACTTGTTGAAATCTCATCTCCCCAAAACATCCCACCAATGTCTAGTAGACAAATTCTCACGATTCTATTTTCATTTTTTTCGGATTCAAAACAACGCTGTAGTTCCTCTAAAAGGCCCTAAATTATTTTATTTAATTCAAACTCTAGGGTTCACTTTTTTTGTGATTTTTCGCATTTGCGAAACCGGTAAATTTGATGTCGAGTACAAAATTAAACCCGTGCGAGCTAAACTCTTAATTTACCTCAATAAATTTTTCTGAGGAGTTGAAATCCTCTGTATCTACGATATGAATTTTTGATTTTAACGAATCAATTTCTTTGACAGTGGAAACATCCCAGTAATGACCAAATCTGGCTGACTGTTGTCTACCAGACATACTTCCTGCTTCAGGTTTATTTTGATAGGCCCAGGCGATCTGTAATTTTTTATCCGAAACTGATTTTTCTTGACTATCTGTAGATTGTGGGAGTTCATTCATTAAGTTTCGGGAATTTCTGATAAGTGTTAAGTTAAACGGGATCTCAATTAAAATCAGTTCAATCTTATGATATAAATATGTAGAAAAATCATATTAGATATTTCGAAACATTTTATATATAGGGTGCGCAGCGGGAACCCTACAGACTAGACTCAAATCGTAGATTAAAATATTAGTCAACAGTTTTGCTTTGGTCAGAAATTTTGCCGGTTCGCACCCTTGATATTGTATTTATGTACAAAACACAGATGCGCAGGTGAGTAAAGTAACATCCCAATAAATTGACATGAAATGTGAAGTTTTTAACACTATTCCTGCCAGCTACAAATAATGTTTGCTCCATTTCCGCACCTTCCGATAAATAAAATTGGGGAAAAAGTTTTGTATATACAGAGGGTTGGTCAGATACAATAGATAACCAATGACCAACCGGTAATCCCCCACCGAGAACTAGGGTGTCTAAGGAAGGAATCCCACTCGATACACATGCTATCAGATGATGAGGCGAAACACGGACGCCTGCTGGCGGCTTCTTTTGCGAGGATTTTACGAATCCCATTCTAGAATTAATTTTTGACGGCTTGCATGTGCAGTGTACTAGATTTTTTGCTATTTTCTGAAATTTTTTGTTTTGTCCATGTGAAAATATTGATAGTTAAATATTTAAAATTTCGTAGGTTTTGGCGAAATTTAAACCATTTTCTCCTTATAACACGCCTAATAAAAATCACTCGAGGTTGAAGGTTCACGAACCTATGCACCATATGCGCTTATTTAAGAGCAGCCAATAACAGGCGCGGATTCAACAGTGTTATGATACCTCTTTTGGGCGGAGAAAAATTAGGGGGCGTTAGACAACCTAGACAGTATTTATAACTTAAGTTAACCGAAGGATTTTCTTTACATACGAAATTTATTCCAAAAATTGAGTCAACAACTTTTATCAAAAAATAAAAGTTGTACTTCTGTATAAAATTTTATTTATTCTAGCTAGTTTAAATATTATAATAGTCTATTATTAATAGATCAGTATTGATTATTTCTTTTCAAAATTTAAATAACTCTGTTTTACAAAATACAGTGTACAGAGGGAGGCCACATAGTCTGACAGGTTTTTGCCAAAAAATTTCACATTAGAAAGTGTTTTTCGCCAACGCATTTTCGTCTTAATCATCAAAATTTTTGAAGAACATTTTCGAGCATTTTTTTAGGAACGTGAAATATTGCAAATTTATCTGGGATTGACAAATGTCAATTACAATTGTAATCGAATTTACTTTTTTGTTCCAAGTGTCGCTACTGTGATTTTCGTCTATAACGACAGCTGAGATTCTGCCATATCGATCATGATGCCCGAGTAACTTAAAAATCTTATTTGCCTTTTAAAAGAATAGGGAATAAGATTTCTAAGTTACTTGGGCATCATGATCGATATTGTCCTTAACTTTTGGTGCCATATTGTCTTTATTTTTTAAAATTGTTCTAAGAATTTCAAAAATAATGGGGAAAAGCCAAAAACATAAGCCAAAGTTTCTAAAGACCATAAATTAAAAAAAAATGAAGACCTTTTTTTTGCTCTTCTCTTATATTTTTACGAAAAAAAGGTGAATTATAGAAATTTTCAGAAAAAAAGACCTTTTTGAATACTTTTGAGGGTAAACGGTGTCCTTGTAGACGCACATCACAGTATAATTTACAACGATATCATATTTTTCTGAATAAAATTTTACTCTGAGAAAGATATTATATCGATTTTTTGGCCTTTTACTGCCAACTCGACAATTGCGGACAAATAGTATTACAAAAGAAAAATTGCGTGTTTTCGAACGATTAAGGCCCCCCTGATCTTGTGGCAAAATTGTTAGTTTTTCCTTCTGTGAATTTCGTTCCTTACAGATTCTAATCCCCAGTCGCTGATTCTATGTAACTTATCATCTCCCCACTCCCACTTGTGGATAAAATATTTAAAAATTGGCGTAAGAGGGTAAGCTATCAGAAGTTGTGGTGGCATTAAAATAGTTTCATTTGCTATCAAGCCGAGTGAAAATCCGAGAGCAAATGTTTTTGTCTCATCCTGTGACATTTTTAGCAATTTTGACCAACGCTTTTCGATTCGCTGGTAGTGCTTTTTGCGAAGAGGATCAATCAACCTTTTATCAACTTTTGACCGACATTTGGAAATCTTAGAGTTGATCAAATTTGTAGTGTATTGCCGAAATGCTGGATGTCTGATAGCCAAAGCACAAGTCATTCCAACTGGGACGTATAATGCTTAAAAAATTATTAAATTTGGAAATATATTTTTAGAGGAAAAGTGCACAAAAAAAAAGAGGTCATAACAGTAATAATTTCCACGTAATAAATTTTTTTTGAGCCACTTGGTGGTCAAAATGTAGGTTTCAAAATGAGAGTTTTCATTCTTAATTTATATTTTTGGATCAATTATTCCAAACTAGTCATATGAAGGTTATTATAAAGAGGTCAGTCACAGTAAAATTTGCGACATTAAAAAAAAACAATTTTATAAAAGATGTTCGAAAAATTTTGGTATTGAAATTTTACAAACAAATAGGTTTTTAAAAGTTTGAAAAACTAAAATATTTGGCCCAACACGCTCCAACATAAACTTTTTTTCTCTTCTGGTCCGAAATTAACTCAATTTTACGATTAAATAATCTTAGTTTTAGGCGAGTTAAAAAATAAAAATCCCCGCAAAATTCACCCGTTAAAAAAAATTTTCGATAATTTTCTTTTTAGTTCAAATTATTCGTTAAAAGTTCAAATTTTCCCCGGCCGACCCCTACTTAAAATAATAAAGTAAGGTAGTTTTTTTTTNAAATTTTGTCGGCTACACGATGCAAAAAACCGTTTCTTGATAGCTCCTACGGTTTTTGCTGGAGAGGGGGGGCCCACCTAAAAAAAAAGCTACCTAACTATATCGAAAATCCTGCCTATGCGTCGAATTTTATCACTACGTCACTTCTCGAGAATCTAGTGATTTCATTGGTCACTTTCTATTCTTGTAACGTAGTGATAAATTTTGACGCATAGGCAGGATTTTCGATATAGTACTATAGTAATTTTTTTAAGAAAGAGGGTCAATATAATTTCGTGAAAAATAGCTTCTTAGATATCACAAATATGGAAACGCCCTTCAATTTTTTTTGTTCAGTACCGCAAGATCTTTCTATAAATGAAAATTTCTGTACAAAAACAAATTGCTTGTACTTACATATATTTAATGTTAAATAACATGCGTAATAATATGCACCAGCATCATTTATACCTTCAAGAACATTGGTTGGAAATGCTCGCAATATTCCCATTCTAAAATTTAATTTGAACAATAAAAAATGGAAGAGCATTTTTTCGTCTCAATAAACTAATTTATTGACGAAAAAATGCCCTTCATATAAAATTTGTGTAAAATATTGACATTAGCACAGAATTACAAGAAAAATATTAATAGGTAAATTATACAAATTTATGGGTATATATGGATATTTGACCTAAAGATGTAGGGTATGTTTTTAGATAGCTCCAAAGGCGGAATCGGCAAATAAGATCTTTCTGATATTTTTGGCCATAGTCGTATAACTTTTCACTGGCTAATGCAATAATGAGTCGGTTTTTGATATCCGGTATATTCCCCCTAAAGCATAGTTTTCGAGAGACCGATAATTTCTGGAAAAATAATTGAAATAACGGCTCCGTAGTGCAATATCCGGTGAAAAGTTATGCTATAAATCAAAATATCAGAAAGATCGAATTTACCGATTCCGCCATTTAGAGATATCTAAAAAACTGATCTAGGCAGTTAAACGCCACAAATCAGTATTTTCAACTGTTCTAAAAAATCCCAACTATCTAAGTAGTAAGAAAGTAAATGAGCGATTATGATTGATCAATTCGAATTGAATTGCGTAGGCGTCCGAACTAAAGGTTTTTGATAGGTACAGAATTGGTTAATTCTAGATTTCGGACAATTGGGCACTTTCGCACGATTGAGTGAAAAATAATACTGTGAGAAAACCTGAAATTGTGTGGGTTTTTTTTTCGGACGAATGACGCCTTTGTATGAAATTATTTAATAGCGAAGGTTAAATTCAAGACAAAATTTGTCATTTTTCAGGGAAGAGATATTTCCTCACATTTTTGGCGTTTTAATAATTTGGCGTTTAAGGCTTGGTTTTGTAAGAGAGCAATTTGATACAGTGTATGCTTTAAAAGGTAAACTTTGAAATTGCTATTTTATGAAAAATCTTATTCACATTATTTCGATAAGTTAAAGTGTAGAAAAAAGTTTTAAATATAACAATCAAGGCAGTTTTAGTTAGGTGAGTTTTTTAAAGCCGAATTTCATAAGCTCTGCTTTAGTGTCGCCGAGTCCAAAAAAATACTATAATTTTTATGAAAAAAAATTTTGGACTCAAGGATCGAAATGGATGTAATCATGAAATAAGATTCTATAGAAAAATTTTCATAAAAAATTTATAGTGGCAATAAAAATTTTAATTTTTAGAAATTAATTTATTAAAGTTCATTTGAACTTCTGCTACTCCACCAGCTGATTGTTTCTCTCGGCCTTCAGGTTCTCCAAGATCAACATCAATTACAGTATGGGTCCATTCAGAGTGAATTGCTTTCACAGTATATTCCAGACTAAAATAATTTATTCAAATTTGCGGAGATTATTCATTTATGAAAACTTAAGTTTTAGATTCATTTTCCTGTTTCAAAATCTAAATAGTATAAAGTATTATACTGTATACTATACTGTATACTCTTATATATAAAGTTGACGGTTTTGCAAATACTCATTTATATCAGCATAAAGATAGTTCTGAGCATAGTATCAAATCGTTTCTAAACTACCAAAAAGATAATTTGTATTGTGAAATTGAGAAAAATAAATTGGACATTCGCTAAAAAAAATAAAAATAAGCTCTAAATTATTATGGGTTTTGAAATCCTTTATAGTCAAAAAAAACTTTGGAAAAAAAGTTGAAAAACGCGTCTGCTTTTTCGCACGAAAATTACAATTTGGCTCAGAACTTTATCTCGTGCGAATATTAATGCGAATTTTCAAGTGCTTGCAAACTCCTTCGATTTATATAAACAATTATCTTTAAAAATGTATAGCTTTTCTAATCCCATTTTTTTGTTATTTTACCTGCTTAATCCATCAATGGACATTCTTTCTACTGCGTTTTTGAGAAGTCTAAATCTATCAGGATTATTAACATTTGATGATTCTCGTAAATGTCTGATCATTTTGTATCTCGCCAGATTTGCCCCAGGGCGCAAAATATTGTAATTTGCAGAACGGACGCGCGCGAACATATCGTCATCTTCACCTCCCCATCCCCAATATTTGTTACTATTACACATTATTATTTAACTGATATTTTGAGTACACTGCTGAGCTGGTTTTGCTTTTTTTAAAGTTTTGTTCTCTAGCGGCTCTTTCAGCGGTTAGTTTTGAAAACTACAGATATATTTTCAGCTTAAAAGCCGGAAAAAGTCGGGTTTGAAAAAACGGCACATGAACTTTTGATTACTATATTTTGGCCTCTCAAACAATTTTTGTCAGCATTTTTTTGACAACAATGTTTTTGTCATGCGACACCCATAAAAGAGTCAAATTAATTTTTTTTTAATAAATGTTTTAGAGGTGTCAAATTAAACATTTTTTTATGCCAAAAACGAAATTTTACCAATCAGAAGTTAAACATCACGGGGAGGTGATTTGGGGCAACAATTTTTAAATTTCATAGAAAACCAACAAAAAATTAAAAATTTTCTGGTACTTGACAAATTTTAAAAAGTAAATCTCGTACGTTTAAACTCGTGCCCTGTTTTTAAGGGGACAACACTTCTTGTCTGAAAAGGTAAGTTTGAGGTGAAAATAATAGAAATGGATATATTTTGTACCATAAAAGTCAATTATTGAAATTTAAAACATTTTAGCATCACGAACCCTGTCACGGTATGAGATATCACAAAACGGTTTTTGCATCTAAATGGAAACTAAAAATGATGCTGGAAAATGTTTGCTCCACCAGAAAAAAAAATTTCAAAATTATATTTCTCTGGTGGACCGATTTTTTTTAATCGCCTGAAACCTTCGCAAACCATTTTTAATTTCCAGTTGGATGCAAAACTGTTTTATGATATTTCATACGGTTCGTTCGCAAAGTCAAATCTCTCGATGATAAAAAAAAAAGTTACCTCATGATATTTTTTTGATTTTCTAGAATGTACCTGTATCCATTAAGAGTAATCATATGATCGACGGTCATAGATGTGATTCCACCAAAAATAGAATAATACGGAAGCCGATATTTATACTTATCAATCGCAACAGATAAATGACGAGGCATCTCAGGACAACGATATAAACATTTGTCGTTTTCAAGAACTAAAATATAAAACAAATGAAATGAATCTTTTAAAATACTGTGGTTTCTGTCTATAAGGAGTCCTTATTAAGGACAGGTGAGATTTTCAGAAAATTGTCCTTAAAAACATACCTCAGTCATTCACCTCTAACTGGAACACCTTAATTTTGAATTTGCGCTCAATCTAAAGCGCTATGAATAGACTTTTAAAGTCTGCAAAAGACTTTTAGATTAGGCGCAAATTCAAAATTAAGGTGTTCCAGTTAGAGGTGTATGACTGTACACTGTATACTACTGTGGTTTTTGGCCAAGCGGACACTTTTCGAAATACCGTTTTGTCCGCTTAGACCTATTCGGCTCTAAATCACCCCTTGAGTTACTTTAGAAATACAATTTTATGTTCAAAAAATGAAAAACGCGTGGACGAAAATTACAGAACTGTTTTTCGGTCAATTTTGTTCAATAATTAGAGGCCGAATTCTTCGGGAACGTTCAGACAACCAAAAAGTATAAAAACTAATAAAAAATTTCAAAATTTTCATTTAAAAAAAATAAAGATACAATGTATAAAAACCTAAATCGACATCATGGAAAACAAAGCATTGCCAATCATATTGTTTGAGGGATTCAACAAATCCGATATTGAGTAACTTTGCACGATTGAAGTTATTATCGTCCACTTGATTCACGACATATATTTTGTAATCTAACTCTTGTCTCTGTAGAATTTTATGCATGTACATCAGGAAATATTTTAAATGTTCTTCACGGTCACTTAATTAAAAAAATTATTGATTGTTCGAACCTTCATTCATGAGTACAGGATTTTAAGAAATGCCGTCAAAATTTTCTGAGTGTTTACTTTAGTAAATCTGGTCAAAAAAGGAAATATTAAAAAGTAAAAAATGTTATTTTGCACAGACTTCTGGTGTTTTTGTCTATAACACAGCTATATATATATATATATACTGTATAGGAATATTTTTTCGTCAAAATCTCGTTTTTCGTGAAAATTTTATGAAAACAAAAATTGGTTTACGTCAAAAACTTTTTTTGGTAGATTCGTTAATATTTATTCAAACCTTTTTACACATCGTAAATTTATGCTTAACAGAAAAACAATTTTTAACGAAAAACAAAATTTTAACGAAAAAATTGACGAAAAATGTTTAGCCTTCTCTCGAGTGTAATCTACGATTTTTTTTTATTTATTTCGCTTTATGTGGGTCATTTTTTTAAATGTGCAGGTATAGTTTAAGATAGGGAAAAATTAATATATTATACTGTCACAGTTATGCAACTTCGTCATAACTAAAGTCAATCTGGAAGGGATGTTACAGTTATGCAACTTCAACATAACCCGCTGAGATTAATTAGTGTGAAAATATCCAAAAAAAATTGATTTTTATAGTTCCTATCAAATGCGTAAGGCAAAACCGTCTGCACATGGTCTGATTTTTTTATATGGGTAACATCAAAAAACAGTTCGGTACCTGTACATACGATCTTTCTGAAATTTTGGGCCATAATATAACCATTGAAGCTACGTGGCACTGCAGAGCCGATTGTTTCGATCTCCGAATTTTTCGACAAAACCGGCTCTGCAGTGTGTAAAGTTAAATTATGATCCAAATTTCAAAAAGTTCATATGTGGTACTGCCGAGCTATCTAACCGTTTTATATGACGCATCTTACAAAAACTAGACCGCATGTACAAAACTCCGAAATTGAACATGTCCTTATAGTCAAACTTGACAAAAAATTAATTCAGCGATGTATTTACCGATAAGGAATGATAATCGCAACTCTGCTTCTTGCTTTACAATAATTCGGATTCCAATGTCCTCCCTTTTCTAAGGCTGGACTTTTTTTTAAAGTTTCTTCGAAGGAATCTGGTCCTGATGATATATTAATATCTATTCTTAGATTTCCGATTAGTTTTGGTGGATCTATCGGACAATCGCCCCACTCGCTGCTATAATTGTGCAATTTTGACGGTTCAGGGATCAAATTGTCACTTTATGAAGGGTTGAAATTTAAAAATTACTACTTTAAAAGGCTTCAGAAAGCTCTCAAAAAATGAGTCAGAAGTCGTAAATAGTATTTTTTTAAAGATAACCTACTCCACTGAAGTCATTTTTCTCATAGAACATACGGTATGGTCCATACCACCAGGTCCATACCACATATAAACATTTTTTAGTTGGTATTTGCATTTATTCTCATGTCTGTAGTCAGTTTTTAGAAATAAAATAAAATTTCTATTCACATACATGTATGTGTCTTTTTTTGTCTTTGATCCGGTTCGCCTTAATTAACATATAAGAAATATTTTTTTCGTGACTGAATACTCTGAAAATTGTTAGCCCTTCAAATTTTAGCCCGTGAAAAATATCACGATAAGAACAAAAAAATTGTCAGCTACTGCTCAAAAATGAGAAACCATTTTTAAAATAGGCTATTGTTAAGCTTGAAATTTTTAATTTTTTCGTAAAATATTTCAAGGGCCAAAATTTAAATTTAATCAAAATATGTTAAGGGAGTTTAAATGATCGAATATGTCTTAATCGAATTCTAGAAATTTCAATTATTTTTAAGCAAAAATGTTCAGCCTAATTATCGAATTTGACGCTAATTGGCTCAAAATTTCGATAAGCTGTAAGCCAATTATTTGATCAGTTAACTCTTTAATTTGGTGGTACTTTTGTTCAAATCAAACGACCTTTTTTTTCGAACTTTTCATTTCCGGTTCACTTAAAGTCAAGTTTCTAGAAATCTAGAATAATAATAAAAAATTCAGAACGATCATATTGACGACATTATATTTACCTACGTTAGTCGACAAAATGGCTTTATTCTGAACATCCGTCTAAAAGAAGATAGAGTTTGAAGTCGAAAAATTGTAAAAATCGGCGTTCAAGTGAGATTCTAGAAAATACAAGATCGAAAAATCAGAACGATCATATTTTTGTACTCATTTATCCGGTACTCTGTGTGAATTTTTAGACGCTTTGTATGTGGAGTCTACAAGAAGATATATAAAAAAAACGCTTAAGTGTTCTAGAATAGACTCACCGCCTGGTAATGTGAGATAACAATGTTGAGTTTGAAATGAGTAATCGTTAGACAAGGATGGATCTACAAACGAGTATCCTCAGATTTTTCAAAACTACACTAGAATTATTCTGAGGCGTGATTGAAAGGTACCAAAAACCGACAACCACCCCCAAATCAAATTACGAAAATTTCTCCATTGAGCTTTAACCCGGTAACTGGAGAAAAACAATAAAGTTTGGTCGCCACCGATCTGGTGGGACAGTTTAAAAAACGACCGAGGGCACTTCTTTCGTGTTAAAGATTTCACCTTTTTTGAGAGCTTTCAAATTGTGATAAAGATTGACATTTCACACCCTAAACTAAATCCGATTCCATCTTTTTCTTGCAAAAAATTGGATAAATCTTGAATAATAAAATCATATTCAAGTTGGTCTTGAATTCCTTCTTCAAATTCTTGTAATTCTGAAACAAACTCCTGGACTGCTCGTTTCACCAATTTGATAGAAATCGAAGATTGACCACGAGTATGAACCGCTTGCCAGATATGACCGGTTAGTTCCGCGGTTAAACTTTTGTAATAGTTTGCATTGTAGACATAGGCACTTAAAAATTGCTTGAAAATCAGCTACAGAAGGTTCATAACATAAATTAAAACACATTTTCAATTCCCTTTTATCAACAATTTTTGGGCTCGCACATGGCCCGCGTTTTGCTCTCTTGTGGGTTTTTTTTACATTTTTGAAAAATTCAAGGTCATGTTGAATTCCTTGATGTCGATTTTCCCCAAAGCCGAAATATGTTTTGGCCCGCGTTTTCTACGTCCGCTTGGAAATAGCTCTTTAACTGGCTTGGTTAAAAAAGTGACATAATGGTCTCAAATTATTACGCAAGTTATTATGTATAACAAACTTGAATTTGTATTACATCCGATAATCGGATTCCGATTCCAAAGTTTTCAAATGTGGTTGACGTTGTTTATATCCCGACAAATAGACTATTTTCGTTAGCATTGGGTGTCAGGTATACCGGTATATACCAGTTAAATCAAAGAAAAATTGCCTAGACGGCTTTTAATTAAATAATATTTGAAATGACATTTGCGGTGGTACCGATTCCAAGAAAACTATAGGTGGTTTTTTTTAGGAGATACAAGACTTTTACGGCTTTCTCGTATTTGGAAACCCCATGACACCATAAATTGACAGATAGAGAATTTAATTCCGCGTGCCTTGGTGGATTTTATTTTTTGAGTTTCAGACCGGTTGACCGGTAATGGCGGATTTCCGGTAGGTCCGTTTTTTTAAGTTGTTTCAATCAGGCCAAAATTCTGCCTGTAGACTAATACGGGCACCAGGAGTTGAAATATGATATAAGATTACATCGATGACGTCATTATGAGTCATTTTGGGGTCACTTTAGAT
>SCLH01000621.1:129440-141422 GCA_004367855.1 Oikopleura vanhoeffeni
TTTTTTTTAGGTGGGCCACGCTAAGGGGTATCTGTTCTGAGAGAACCAGACTAGATAGCGACAAACGGTTTTTTGCATCTGAATCTTAACCGAATTTGTAGTGGTAGAAATTTTTCTTTTTTTTCCGGTGATTACCGGTTCACCGGTAATTTGCAAAAATCCTTTTTTTAGGTCATTTTGAGCAATTTCGATGACTGATTTCTGGTCACGTGATCAACCTAGGAAGCCAAAAAAATTTTCTACCGCATATTTTTTTCCAAGGTTTCACATGCAGAAAACCATTTGTCGCTATCTTGTCTAGTCCTTCCAGTCGAAATCATCAGTGGCCCACCTAAAAAAAAACGACCTTACGCAATTTTTATAGCAAAAGATAGGGAAAAAAAGGTTGACGAAAAAAATTATCGATGAAAATGGTATGCCTCTGTAATCAGCGATCAAATTTTTTGTATAAAATTACACCAACTTCTCTCTAACGGAGACAATTCGTTTCGAAAAATGGTTTCAATTTTATCAAGCATCTCAATTAGAGAGCATTTTGCTTAAAAATGCGATTTTAACCTTTAGGTAGTTTTTTTCTTTAAAGGGCCCCACCCTACTCATAACGATTTCGAAAACGATAGAGAATATTAAGAAACGGTGTTTTGCATTCAACTGGCAACTAAAAAAGCTCAATGGAGAAATTTTATTGATTCGATTTGACATCCAGTTCCCCGGATATAAAACGGAATTTCATTTCTTGGTAGGTTCGAATCTCGGTGCGCCCATATTTTTTTTCTTGAAATCAGCCGGAAACGTAATTTTGTATGTTTGTTCATCCTGATATTCCGACTGTCTATAAATTTACTGCCTGAACTTTATTTTTGATAAATTTCTGGAAGAATAAAACAAGTTTCGATTTTTTACTCACATTTTATTCCCCATTGAGTTTTTGTTGCTGTCAGTTGAATGCAAAAAATCGTTTCTCGATATCGCCTATAGTTTTCCTGTAATCGTCATGAGTAGAGGGGTGCCCTTTATAAAAAAAATACCTAAACAATAACAACATTTTTGTCAGTATTTTATAACAATTAATTTCAAGTTAACCCCCACCTGCGCAGGCAAAAAACACGGAAAACTAAAAAATGCTCTCGAGAGTGCATAAAATTAAAAATTGCATTTGAATACTGCATTGTCTGACCAATAATTAATTGCTGAATGTCTTAAAAACATTTATCTTCAGCAATAAGGGGTACTTTTGAGGGTTTTTATTTTGGTATCTGTGTTTCAAAACACTGTTGCGCAGGTGGGGGTTAAAACTGTCTTCATTGGTAAAATAACGATTAAAAATAAAAAAAAATTGGTAATGTTCCTTTATTTTTAATTTCAATCCATTTTTTTTATAAATCCCCTAGTAACTTCAAAAGTTAAATTTTGCCCGGTTCGTTCCCAACTTAAAATACTTACAATTTAAATCCATCGAAAATGCTTTGATTATTCTTAGATTGTTCTCTCAGTTGAAGTTCGCTCATGGGAGAAGTTATAACCTCCATCATCTAAAAACTAAAAATTTGAAAAAACTGCGCAGTATACTAGTATTTTCTACATGTATATGTATTAAGGGCCCTCTGCCGACAGATCGTGACTATATCGAAGACAATACTTGCGCGTTGCTGAAATTTTGGGTAAAATAAATTTGCGCATCTTTCTAACTCTATATTGTGTGACACGTTTCTCAAATTATCCTAAAAGTTTTCAGAACTATCATTTACGCATCATTTTCGGAAATTTTTTAATTCTCGAAATTTTGGCTATTCAAATTTCGAGATTTCTGTAAACTGGAAGTCGATAAAATTTTCTGATCAGATCTTTGAAATATGTGTGAAATTCTCATGGTTGAAAGTTGAAACTCAAAAAAACTGTTTTATTGAAGCAGTCACATAATGTGACTAAAACTTGAAAATTTTATATGATTACTTCTTGTTCGAATTTTTCTGAGGAATTATCTGAGGTTTGGATCTCTAGGCCTGGTGATTCGCGTTCGCATCATAACTTATTTTCGAAGCTCTTATTGGTCAACGTCGTTATTTCCGGTGCTCTCATTGGTCAAACGAGAACGCGAATCGCCAAGAGATCCCAATCTTAGTTATGACGTGAAGTTCATATCATGAACATTGAAATATCTATTTCGTGCTTTTCTACGCCTTAGGGGTAAGATTTCGAGTTCCTACGTGTAATTTTTTTCTCACAGTAAGGTAAAGTATGACATGACAACAAAAATTATTGAATACAAATGATCAGAGTTTCAACATTTTTTTCGACCCCCTTTCATAGGTGACAAAAAAGCTACCCTAGAGTCTTATTGACGATTTGAAATCAGGAATTTCAAAAGTCGAAAATGGGTATCGATGTTTTGACCCATCTTGTAGATAATTTATTTTTGGTCATTTTAAGTCCTGGGATTTTTGAGAATATTTTCAAAAAAAAACGATTTTTCGGTCAAAATCTTCGGACATAAATATCGTTTTTTTTTGAATTTTTTTTTTAAAAACAAAAAAAAACTACGAATTAAAATGACCAGAAAAAAATTCTCTACAAGATGGGTCAAAAACTTCGATACCCATTTTTGACTTTTGAAATTCTTTATTTCAAATCGTCATTCAATAATTTATTATTCAACTTTCTCCCAGCGACAGGGGTCGGTAATAGAGTTATAAATTCTTTATCAAGATCGAATTGATATATTATTTGCAGATTTTCTCTATTGTATTTGCTCCCAAAGTATCTTTTTCGTAATTTATTGAAATATATTTTAAATATATTTATTATCAAATAACAAAGTGTTTTTAAATAGCCAATCAGCGACGCAACTATGTCTGACGCAATTTTTAAAGTGACGTCTTTACTTTAAATTCAGTAGATTATTTTGATATTCTTACTAAGATCTTCTTAGTAGAATAATGTATATTTTTGAAGGACAGAAAATTTACAGAAATGTAAAGATTAACTTTGTAAATTTTTGTTTTTTTCTGCAATAAAAGTTGCCATTTTTGATTTATAATTTTTCTGTAAAAATTAAAAGGCGCCATAACTTATGAGTCATAACTTATGCCGTCCATCATATTACAGGGGGAGCTAATATTGCCGAAAGTTTTTTGCTCAAAAATTTCGGACATATTGGCAAATTCGGCAATATTGGGCACCTCTTTTGTACTGGGGGCCTATATCGAAAATCCTGCCTAGTCGTCGATTTTCACAGTGACGTCAGAAATAGAGAAATCCAGCTATTTCATTGGTCACTTCTCGAGAATCCAGTCATTTCATTGATCACTTTCAATTCTTGTGACGTCACTGTGAAAATCGACGACTAGGCAGGATTTTCGATATAACGGGAATTTTTTGCCAACAAATTTCGGACATATTGGCAAATTCGGCAATATCGGGCCGGAGCTATTGCCCCCCTGTAGAAGGTACTGTATGTCACATTTTTGCTTGCGTGTTTTTAAATACAAACGTCTTGATTGGCGGAAAATCAGATTCGAGCAAAAAGCCAATATGAAAGGGCCACACATCGTGCACTATCTGAATCGCGCTATCCGACAGCATGCTGCGACAGGCGGGGTGGAGATTCATATATATCATCAGGCTATGTTCAATCAATGACACACAAACTAATTGTTTTAAGATTGGATTTATTTGAAAATATAGAAAGTAGACATTTTAAATTATGAAGTTGATGATAGTGTAGAAATATATAATAAATTCGGTGTCAAAAGGAGCTTTACTTTATTTTTTGGACAATCTACAAGTATAGACTACTTTTAGTACTAAGTACTTTTAAATTCATAATTTTTATCGAAGTTTTATTATCCTGAGTTACTTTTTCTTTCTTGATGGTATACTTTTTGGCAAAAAGTTTTTGCTACTATGAATTTTTAATGGAACTTTTTTTAATGAAAGTCTCATTATGAAAGGTTAAACCTTTGAGCTTAATTTGTTTAATCTAATTTGCTCGAGATTATTATTTCGGATTTTTCATTCTGTTTTTGCAAACATACTGGAAAAGACGAGGTAAGAAGGAAACGAATGTCTAAATTGAGGTAAAATATATTGATTTTTTAGTATTTAATTTTGACGCCATAATCGAAATTTTCAAATTAAAAAAAAACGAACAAAACCGAAATTTTAGAACATCGAAGAAGATATTTTTTATATTGAATGAATAGAACAAATCGAATTCGGTGGTTGCGACGACTTGACAATTTCTACAATTTTAGTAAGATTATTTTTTCGAGTTTCGATAAAAAAAAGCATTGAAGATTTCTTCTACACAGTATTTTTTGTGCAAAAATAATAAATCAGAATAAAACAAACGCACTCAAACAAAACGTGAGCATCTATAAGAAAAGCAAAAGTGAGCGTTCTTAATGGTTTTTGCATGTGATTTAAAAAAAAATAAATTCAAAAGTTTTTAACAAGACATATGGAAAATTTTCGAAATATAAAATTTTATAAAGTGCTATTTTTATGTAAAATTGTGTCATTTTCCTGATCTTTATTTTGAATTGTTAGCTCTCTGTCGAAAATTGGAAATGAGTGAATTTTAAGTGCTATCGCGAATGATGCCAAACATCCTATAAGGCCAAGTCCTAATATAAAAATAGAATAATTTTCGACTAGAAATAAAGGCAAAAAAACTTTTTTAGAAATAAAACTTAAAAGTTTAGGATTTGCGCCAAACTGCTGAGAAACCCAAAAAGCTGGAATGATAATCTCATCTTTATTTTCCAAATATTCTTCAGAAATACCAGCAGAAATTTTGATGTTAAATTGGAGGTTTTTCGAGATACCTAAAACAATATATTAAAAAATGCCTGCAACTTTTTAGGGAGTACCCGAAAAACGGTATATCCNTTTATCACTTTTTGGTTAGAATGCGTAGCCACAACGTTAAAATCACACGTTAAAAGGAGTAGTGGCTACGCATTCTAACCAAAAAGTGATAAAGGGATATCCGTTTACCAACCTAAGTGAATCTTGAAAATGAGGGTAATATCTACAGCGCGTGTTCGAATTCCACTAGTGTTTTCCTACTGATTGTAGAGGTTTGATCAGCTGATACTACGCACCAATCAACTTTGGTGCTCCCAATATCAAGCACGCTTGTCTATTATTATACCCAAGACAATCACTAAAACAACACTAGTCTGATTCGAACGCACACTATAGATATTTCTTAATTTTGTTATCTGTTTCATAAAAGTTAAAAAAATTCCACCTAGGTCCCAAAACATGAAACTTCTGGTACTTTTAATGAGCTTAGAACAGATTTTTAAAAAACAGTGAAATGCGTCAAATTTATGTTTGAAAGAGCACAATTTGAATTCAAGCGCTTCAAAAGTTAAGTGACTAAGCAGCTTAGTCTAAGCTTTTTATTTTATGATATGTTAAAAGGAATTTCATTTTTTGGTACTAAAATCATCAAAATAAAAAGAGAATTAGAACATAAACGGTATTCCATGTGAAGTCGCTTACCCAAAATAATGCCAGAATTGGGTTCTAGAATACAGTGGCTGCTGTGAAGTTTTTCACTTGGAGTTAACCCATCGATTTTATTTTGTACTTGCATTTCAGCATTCATGAGATGAGGCATTGACAAAACAAATGGTACTTTTTGACCCACTAATTCTTTCAAGCAATTTGACAGGTCCAAAACTTTTCCGGGAACACCATCAAAATTTTCTTGTGGGAAAATATATTTGAGAGTTTCCATTTTCCCATTTCCCGAATATTTTTTATCAGCTTTAAAATATACAGAGCGACACATTTCCTCAACAAATACATATAATCGAGCACCGGTATCTAAATATATTTTAAACATTAAGGGGGTGGGAGTCGCAAAAAGGAGGTAACGGACCAGTTTTACTAATTGTTAAACGTTTATCCCGAGCTAACAGACAATCTCACGATTTTCATATTAGGATCTTAAAGAAATTTTATTCACATTTTTGAGAATTGTAACCAAAAGTTTTTTCTATGACTTCTCTGACAAGTACAAAACAGTCAATTCTCAGTTTTTTGGATAGTAAATTCCTTCAGTGCTCTAAGGGAGTAGTGTCACACTACTAGTGTCTCCAAGATAATTTAGACCCAACCATTGATTTAACTTAATGGGGGCAAAAAAGCGGTAAGCGAGGGTCTCGCGGATCTGTGATGTTTAGTTTGCTCACTAGAGGGCGCCAAAAGATAAAATCGTAGTTCCGCGGATTTAGAATTTTCGTAAGAATCACTTATAGGATCAACTTAATTAATGCTGCAAACTAATTTCAGCAAAATGTTATTTGTTTACTTTTTGTGATCACATAAAATAAGCTCAAAACAATGTCACTTTGAAAGACATTGAATCGCTACGAAAGTATTATCGAAAATTCGCCCAAAAAGGATGTTTTAACTAACCAGGGGTGCTTTAGTTCGTCAGTAACTGTGAATAGATAATATATATAGTACATAGATAAATTATGTAGATAAATTATTACCTAAAATGGGCCCAAACGAATATCCATCAGTTCCCAAAATTGTATTTTCTATTTTTGATTTCCAAATAGGGCTCAAATTTGTCCTATTATTCCACTTAAAAATTTTGCTCTGTTCTTTGACATTTTGGGACCCGTCATAAACTTCGAAAACTTTTGACTTGGTATGATTCTGGTGCAAAAGGTATCCGAAAGTATCTTCGTCCGCAACACCAAATCGTTTTAAGCTACTCAAGACTGAGTCTTTATATCCCCAAATTAATTCTTTCGCCGAATGATGCGAAACCAAACGCCAATCATCGGGCAGAAATCGAAGTGCTATATTATGGGTTTTTAATAGAAAATTTACACAACAATTTTGCATTATTTGTGTTCACAATCGGTTAAAATGATGCAAAAGTATATGATATATACTGTTTATCCTGTCAAATCAAAACCGTTTGTAAACGTCAGATAGAGACGTGACAGAGATGTGATAGAGAGCGAGCGTTGGAATACTCGAGTTTTTGTTTTTCCAGCATAACTAGGGTGCGCACCGGGAAGCCCAATGGCGAGAATAAAGGTTTTCATGTGTGTTTTTTGACATTAGGGGGGTAATCGTAATCAAATAAAATGATCCAAATAATAATAAAAAAATTTGGGGCACCTGTTGGTCAGAAATTCACTCTAGAAAACTGTTTTTTTTGTCTTTAAACTCGATAAAAAGGATATAAATATTGATTTTTCAATTAAAAACGGCAAAACCGTGACCACAACGAAATTTGGGTTTAAAGATATTAAATAATGGTCATTTGATGGAAAAATTTAACCATCAAAACTGGCAAAAATGCGTAGACGGAAAAAGGTTTTGATAACCATATCAGTTTTTTATAAAAAAATTAGTTAATTTTCAATTTTTCCAATTTTTTTATTTGACTATCTTGAGTAAAATTTCACGGACCACATTTTGTACCTGATTGAATTTCTTGCACAAAACGCGCCCTTGCTCAAACCGTTAATTCAAAATTTTGACCGTCAGTTTAACCGGTGGAAATGGCTCAAATTTTTGCGCTGTAATTTGGTCCTAGATTTTTCTTCGCATTTATAGGTGAATAGCGTCATTTGAATAATAAATTTTTGCACGGTGCGCTGCCTAAGCATAACACATTTTATATTTTTTATAGTCAGTCTCCACTGAAAATCGGGTCTTAAAGTTTATGATCTCATGGATGTATATAATGTGTTCTGGATTAACATTATAAATAATAATCATGTATTTTCTGAGTTGAAATATAGTTGTTAAAGTGTTGGATTGGCGAGAAACCAAAGAAAGACTCAAGACGACTTGCTCAGCTCTGACACGCCACCTATCTCTATCTGACGTTTACGGTTCGATAGTTGAAAGGGCATATAAGATGACATTTACTAGGCAGGGCCCGTAGAAAATTAAATTTTCTTCACGAAAATTTTTTACGGTTACATTAATACGGTATTTTTACAAAACACACAAAATTTGAATGATTTTTAAGTGAGCGCCTCGCGTGTACGCAAATAACGTATGGTTGCTAACACCGTCATTAAAAGTAGAAAATTTCCAATTTCGATTTTTTTTTAAATCGATCTCAAAAGGATCTAGTCGAAAAGAAGCAATAGCGCTCTAGTCAAACGTTTGGATAAATGAGTTCTCAATATTTTCTATGTATTGGAATTTTAAATTCTTATTAAATAAGTTGTTTCGTGAATTAATGAAATTGTTTGCAAAGTGCCCTTGAAAAAAGTTTTACGTCAAAAAATCGGGGAAGATTATTTTGGAAAGAACCCTAACTATACTCTTGATGAATGTGTTGGAGTTGAGTTGACTTTGAACCATCAAAAATGGAACATTAATATGATTTATCAAAAGAGCGTCATCAATTCCATTTTTGCAAATTCTTGGATAAAAAGTTTGAAGATTTTGATAAGAAACAGTTCCGGCGGTATGATTAAACACGAGATTTGTTCTTTCGTTAAAATTAATGTAACAAAACGGACCAATTTCTGTCATAAACGGGCGACCACCAGCTAAAAAATCCACCGGATTTGTCAAATTCCACAAATAAATATCATAAATTGTGCCCAAAGCAATTCCGTCAGGCCCTAAAATGGTTAGACATAAAAAACATTTTCGCCGAATGAAACAAATTTAACAGGGATTGTCATTCACAATAAATGAGGTGGTAAATTTCAGAAAAATCGGATATCTTGCGATTTGACAAATAATAATCGTTCATTTCAAAATGCGTAGGATTTATATTTTTAATAAAATAAATTTATATACATGTATTTGAATGGTTTATCTAAGAGTTCACAAATTGCCACTGAATTTGTGAATGATCCGGAAAATTTCATTTCAAAATGTTCAAATTAAATATTTATTTTTATAAAAAATTAAAATTGTACACACTCAGAATCATTTTTACAAAAAATGTAACAAAAAGAATTATTTCTCAAATCGCAACGAATCATCTTTTTCTAAATAATTTCAGCTCAATATTTGAAACTAAAAAATTTATTTTCTTGAAGCGATCACTGAAATAAATTTACTTGTGGGATTTTAAAGCAAATCGACGTCTGATTACAAAACTTGAGAAAAAATACATAAAAAAGTCGTTTTTCACTAGAAAAAAGGCACCGACCCCTTAAAGCGCCTATAATCCCCTATGACCCCTTAAAGCGACAGATTTTGAAAAAGGAAAATGCGCTTTAAGGGGTCAGGGACTGTAGTAGGTTAAACCTTCGGGTTTCAGAAATTATTCATCCAAAGCATATGGTTCTCCACTAGGCTGTTATCGGTCTTTTTCGACCTCCTCGGTTGATCGATACGAAGTTATATTTGGATTAAAAACCGGTTATTTTCGTATAAAAATGGCATTTTTCCAAATTTAAAGTGATAATATCTTCAAAAATAGTTTATCAAACCAAAAATAAATTTTTACGTTGAAACAAAAAAATTCGCAAGAATACACTCATGCGATTACTTTTCTATTAAGAGAAAGTCGATTTTTAGCCAATCAGAAGCCGCCATTTTTTCTAAAATTTTCTAACTTTTTTTCTTGATCTTTTAAAAATTTTGGACAAAATGTACTTTTCCGTTTTTCCATAACTATCGTAGATTTTCAACGCTGAAAAACCGATAACACTCTAATCTTCAACCCCAATGCGGCCAGGAAGCCCGATTCAAATGCTGCTAAGTTTTGCGGGAATTATGCAGTGAGCTGATTGCCTGAAACTTATATAATTAAGCAGAAGAGAGTTCACCTCATCCGATCATCTCCACTTATTAAGCATTGTATTAAGCATTATATGAATCAAGCTTCCCGGCCGCATACGGGGTGGAGATTCACATACAGGATGTCTCATTTCTGGGGCCTGTTCCCTCACGACGGTATGGATACTTTCACCAAGCGAGCGCTTTGATTGGCCAGTGATGATGCACAAACAATGGCTTGTCTTTGAGAAGACAAAATAAAGCATTTGTATTGGCTGGAGTATCCATAGCGTCGTAAGAGAACGGGCTCCCAAAAAATGGGACATCCTGTATTGAGATTTTTTTTCCAAAATTTTAACACCACGATTCATCCATAAAAATGATTATAATTATTTAAATGATTATTTGAAAATTTAATAAAGAATGTTTGAAATTAGAATTTGTTTGGAGAGACATTAAAATGATCGATTTTTTTTATAAAAAACCGATCCGATTCAATTTGTTTAAAGAAGAAATTCTTTGGTTTGCCTAATAGCAATGCCTATTAATAAAAGTGTTGATTACCCGCTGGTTTTTTCCATAATTGTAAAAACTGTTTGTTCGATTCTTTCAAAATAAACTGAAAAGATATAATCCAATTTCTGAGATTCAGGCCAGTATCAGAGATATACAAGAAAAAACCCAGAATAACCACCATGATAGAAATTGACCAGATTGACCAAAAACATTTTATCATGATTTCGTTCTAAATATCACGATTGCGGACGTACGCTTCTCAATTCATGTCAAATTTGATCTCTATAATTAAAGTTAAATTAATCGTCTGTAATTCGTTCAGTTTACGATTCATAAATTAAATAAAGTTTTCTTAATATCTTTTGTTTGGTATTGAAAGTCATCAAAAATATATCCGAAGTAAGGATTTGCCCTTTCAATGTCCCGTTGGGTGTTTCTTTTATTTTTAATATTTTTAATGATAGTAAATAATTTAAGGAGGTTCTAGGAGGTTCTAGGAGGTCTCCAACTTATGTTTAATTCATAACCCATACGGTAACACAAATATTAAATTTTACTGAGTTACCGTAGTCAGTTTATTTCTTGAAAATTAAAAAAAAATTTCGAAATTTTTTTAAGTTATTGAAATCAGAAAATGTGTTTTTTTGATAAATTAATAAAAATAATTGTCTTTTAATAAAAACGACTTTGGAGATTTAATAATGGTTTTTAAAAATATTTACAACTTGGGAAAGACAAGATAAAAATGTTGTATTTTTTCAAATTGAGCTCAAGAAGCGCCCCAAGTCAAAATGAGAAAAACTGCCAATAATGAAGTACCCCGACGAAAATGAAATTTTTCTCAGAAAGAGAATTGTATGATAATTTAATTTTAACTTTTTCACTCGAATTTTTATTCTGATAATTATTTTGAAATATTCATTTTGAATCATATTCGTATTTAAATCCTTTCGAAAAAACAGTTAAAAATCACTATTAAATTAAATGGTATCAAAAAAATTAATTTTATCTCGGAGTTTAAAATTGTTTTATGTTAAAATGATGAAGTTTATTGCCGATTTGAAATTTCAAAACTCAAAAAATGGGTATCGATTTTTTCAAGCTATCTTGTAGGGAAATTTTTTCTGGTCATTTTAAGACCTAGGATTTTTTTTGGTTTTGAGATTGTTTTAAAAAAAAGGTTTAAATGTGCGAAAAGTGACTATTTAGTCCTCGGGTTCTCACGGGAGTTAAAATGACGGTATCACAAATAAAATAGGCTGACTCGACAGCGAATGGTTTTGTCCAGAGTAGTTTTTTATTGCAACGTTATCGGATGTACCGGCTGGTCAAAATTAACCGGTAACGTATAGCGAAAGTGATATTTCAATGATTTACACCAAAAGATGCCCAATTATCGGTTTTCTGGAAACGGTATTATAAACTAGGGGTCAAAAATGACCGCAAGGTTGCGACATAGGGGAATTTATATTCTGAATTTATATTCCGAATTTATATCACTTTCGGTTTTCACTCAGGATATTAAGTCCCCTCTAGCGCCTCCTTGCGGTCATTTATGACCCCTAGTTCATAAAACCGTTTCCAGAAAACCGATAATTGCGCATCTGTTGGTACATGTAAATTATTGAAATATCACTATCGGTACCGGAAGCTATACTTTACCGGTTAATTTGGACCAGCCGGTACATCCAATAACGTTGCAATAAAATACCACCCTGGAAAAAAACCCTT
>SCLH01000621.1:156016-171335 GCA_004367855.1 Oikopleura vanhoeffeni
AATTATAAAGTATTTCGAAAAATAAAGTTGAAAAAAATTTTTCAAAAATTTTACCGTTTTTTTTCATTTTTGTAAATAACCTGAAACACTCGCAAAAACATTTCATAATATTTTTTTGCTACTTATTTATCAAAATATTTCAAAAAAAGGGGGATATCATATTTTCAATTTAATTTTGTTGAAAAATGAGCTCCAAATCGGCCGAAGGCCGATGTAGGGGGATATTATATTTTCAATTTAATTTTATTTAATGAGCATCAAATCGACCGACGACCGCTAAAGGAGAATTTTATTTTTTAAATTTGTTAAAAAGTTATCCGAAGGCCGATAAAAGAGGATAATGTTTTTCATTCATTTTCTATATGCGACGACCACCCCCTTAAAGTTCCCTTGAACAAAATTCTCCCGACCCGACCGAAAATTTTTCGACCTGACGAAAAAGTACTCGGGTCGGCGTTCGACCCGACCTGACCTGGAAAATTTCAGAAAAAAATTGACCCGACCTGGTCAAATTTTGAAAAAATCCGATCCCTGGTTTAGACACCTTATTCACTACTGAGAGACACTTTGGTTGGGAAAAAGATATCCCTTTAACACATTTATGATGATTTAGGATCGTTTTTTGAATTACACATCATTTTTAGGTCATATTTAACATATTTTATAAAATAGTAAAAATTCCAAAAATTTTTAATTTAAGGAAATTAGGATTTTTCGAAATAAATTTGCCTAAATTGTTCTTAAGAAAGGTTCTGACTTTGAAGCGCGCCACAAATAAAAATATTTGCAATTTAATACGAAAAATCCTAATTTTTTGTACAAACTATCGGACAGACAATCCGCAAATTTAATTTTCAGGGATTTTAAAAAAAGTATCAAATACGATAAATATGACTCAAAAAATGATGTGCAAGTCAAAAAACGATACTAAATTATCATAAATGTGTTAAAGGGATATCGGTTTACCACGATTAATTTCTCGTTTGTATTTGTTCCGGAAACTGTTATCGGAATAGTGAATTTTTCTATTTTCAGAAAAGTGTTTTTTAACTTTTTTTTGATTTCATGATATACATCCTACCGGTGATCCGATTTCCAAGATGGTACTCACAGCTACAAAATTTTGGATTTAAGCGACGGATAACTCCATCCGGCTCTGAAAATTAATAAGTAGTAAAAAACCTGAACAGTTTTCGAAATCTAGTTTTATGTGGATTTTTGCTAATTTATCGGAGCTAACGGTTAGCTGTTAACCTAATCTTATTTTGTAGAATTTGTCTTATCTAAGTTTTCTCCAACCCGTTTTTTGAGGTTCTAATTAGACACTTTGACACCACAAACTGCTCTTATTTTTCTGCGCCGGAAAAATCATTACCTAGCGTTTACTCTGAAAACTAGGTTAAAAAATTTGAATTTTCACCGGCCAAAATTTTATTAAGCGTAAACTAGCTTAAAATTAGTGTCATTAAGAATAATCGAAACATTGGAAATCACACGGTGAGATGAAATTTATGCGTAACGTGTCTCCCTGTTTTTTTCGAAATTTCATAAAATCTATATCATGTTATAACCACAAAACTCATGGGAATCGATGAGAATCTGGTTTCTGTCAAGCAAACTGTTTAAATGTGATTACGATCACAAACCCCACCCGCTTTCCATAAAAATCGAATAAAATTAAGTTTTTTTTATCTTATTACAATACTAATCTGGGAAACAGTTTTTTCTGGCAAGTTTTTGATTTCATCTAATTATCAATTTTGCTAGAGACTGCTGCTGATTGACTGATTCACCTACTCTTTTCAGCTAAAATAACGCTCTCAAATATCAGACTTGTAATTATAGGTCATTAAATTGTATGTCAATTTCAAGGCTGACAGACTGTAAGTCACAGTACGTCCTTTGAAATAAAGTACTACACCAACTCGCTTCAAGGCGGCATGCTTCAGCGAGATGTGATTGCAAGTCTGAGTTTACAAAAAAAACTATCAGATCAAAAAAGACTTTCTGGCCATAAACGTTAATTTTGAATGGTTTTTGGCTGTTTATAGCCTTTAATTTATATCTGCTAAATATTTTCCAAATTATGTTGAAATTTTACTAAAAAAGTAGTCCTTAAAATATTACGTTCAGTAAAAAATCAAAAAGCTGTCAGTTGATTCTTAAAAATAAAAGAAACTGTTTTTGAAATTGCCTATGCTCGCCTAAGCGTGAGATTTTTGATTTTCCAGACAAAAATTCTATTATTTGTTGTACTGTACCTAATATTGTAAACATAATTGAAAAATGTTTGCCGTTCCTACCCCACTATAGCTAACTATTCCACCATTAATTTCGACCTATAGAAATAATAGGTGGATTCTTCTGAAATTTTGAGGAGGTTATTATATTGTATAATTTATACATCCCTTTATCACTTTTTGGTTATAATGCGTAGCCACAACGTTAAAATCACACGTTAAAAGGAGTGGTGGCTACGCATTCTAACCAAAAAATGATAAAGGGATATGAAAAAATGGAAAAAAAAAATTTAGTCGTCACGTGATCAAAATATAGCGATTTTTCGTATTTTCAGTATTTAATTATTTTAAAACAAATGCCGAATCGGTAATTTTTGGGTCAACGCCACTTATGAATGAAATTAACACAATTTTTGGAAAAAAAAATAAAAATTTTGAAATTTGTGATTTTCAGGCTCTCAAACCTTGATTTTTTGGTAAAAAACGTAGAAATTGAAAAAAAGGGATGGCCGTTTGGCTATTCGATTGGTTGAATAACAATTAAGAATGGCTATAGTCTATAGCTGTTCCTATTAGGAACGGCTAAAGACTATAGCCGTTCTTAATTGTTATTCAACCAATCGAATATCAGGAACTTCCTAATTGTTTATAAAGTCTTATTTTTGTTTTAAGATTATTCGACCCATGAATCGAAACTGTGGGAAAATACGAGTCGTCTTAGACGATACATCAAAGCATTTTTTAATAATAAAAAATAAGTAACCTTAAAAAATTTAAGAAATGTCAGAAAAAATCAACAGCTCATTCGAATCTCTAACATAAACATTTCAAAGTTCACATGAAATATTGCAAACCAATTGTGAGGTATTTTATTAAATTAGCTTTCGGTGAAACTACTGTAAGGGGGTATGGATGGCAAATTTGACATATTCACGGTGATGTATTTTTTAAACTAAGAGCTTATGAGAAAAACCGAAAATACTCATTTGTTGATCTATCCTTAATCTGACGAAAAAGTACATCACAATTTTTTTGATGCTTTGGTTGGTAGAACACTTTGTTACCCCCCCCCCGAATGAATTTGGAGCATTTTTAATGCCTCTGAGGCCTTATTTAATCAGCCATCCATACCCCTTTAACTCAATAAATAAAAACTGTCAGCAAAATTTTTTCGTTTAGAATAGCCAAAAAGCGATCAATTATCCGTGACCTACTATAAATAACTTTTAATGAACAGTTCCGGAACATTTGCGGAACAAAATTTCAAAGACAAATTATTTTTGTGAAGTCTTTGTCAATTACTTTTATCGATTTGATAAAGTGAACTTCTAGTTAAACATCTTTATGCAAATTGACATTATAGCAGATAAAATCAGCTCTATTGTAGAAAAATAGCCAAATCAGCCCGTTTAAGGTTTTCAAAAAAATTATATCGGGAAAAATCTCTTCCTAGAATTCCCGCTAAGTTTATTAGGGTGCGTCGGATTATTGGGTACAACATACCGGACATCCAAGAAACCTCACGCAGTTTGAACTTCATTAAATACCATAAAGTCGACTTTAAGGGGGTAGGTGTCGTAATTTTTTGAGCCCCTTATAGAATTAATTTATGATAAATTAATATCGGTTATGANAAAAATGGCTCCAACATATTAGTAACCTCACTCTTCCCGTACTCTGTGTAAATTTTCAGACGCTTTGTATGTGGGGTCTAAAAGAAGATCGATTTTGAAAAAAACGTTTAGTGCTCTAGAATAGACTCACCACCTGGTGGTGTGATGTAACAAGATTGACTTTGAGATGTGTAATCGTTAGACGAAGGCTAGATCTACAAACGAGTATCCTCAGAATTTTCACAACTGCCTTAGATTTGTTCTGAGGCGTGATTGAAAGGTACCAGATTACGACACCTACCCCCTTAACCCGTAGAATTTCGAAGTCAATACACTCTTAGACTCTAATATCGCAAATAGTCGCCATTCTTTTTAATCGAGCCATATGAGCAAAGTTTTATTATTAACATACATTTTAAATCTTTTTAAAATACAATTCAGCCAATTTACTATACAATGAAAATATTTTTTTTTATTTTTCGATAAATAAAAAGGCATTTAATGGAGATGAGAAAAAAATTCGCGAAAATGACCTCTAGTGACACACAAAAGTGTCATAATAATAGGAGTTAAAAGGTTCATTTATATTGTTAACTACAATTAAAAACAATTATATGTTTTCCACAAAAATTTTTAGTAAAATGACTCTTAAATTGTTGTGGAATATTTTATTTCTCGTTCAAGGTAAAGGTCAATTTCAAGTTCATCGTATAAACTTGAAAGTGCCACCAAAATAATCGGACGGATCGACTTTTTCATGAAAGTATTAGCAACTATGGGTCAATTATGTACTTAAAGGTCATTAAAGATAAAAAATGATCACATTTCTTAGGTTTTTTTTTGCTCTCTGGCGCCCTTTCAGTACATAATTGACCCATAGTTGCTAATAATTTCATCACAAAGTCGACCCTCCGATTCTTTTGAGGGTACTTACAAGTCTCTAAGATGAACTTGAGATTGTGGGTAATTTGATATACAATACACCATATACGGTAATTTGAAAAAGTACTCAAATTACGTCAATAACATTTGTTAATGAACTTCAAGCGTTTTTACGTCTTTTTTCTCATTACACCAAAGTCCGAATAAAATCAGGTGACGAAATAATCCAAAAATAAGGTTTGAGATATGTCATAGATAAATCCTTATTTCTTGAAAAATAAGATCACGTGACCTTTCTGGAAAATATCATTATGTTTTTGACTCTTAAATTAGATGTTTATTATCCCAAAAAATTTTCGGCGTAATTTGAGTACTATTTGTGTACTTGAGCCATAACCTTATTTCTTAATTTGAAGGTCACGTGATCATTTTTGGGCTTTGGTGTAATGAAAAAAATCTTATAATTTGTTTCTGATTACGATGAAAGGTTTTATTTGGTGATTTGAAAATTTTTGCAAAAAATAAGTACTGTAAGACAGTAAAAATTTTCAAAAAAAAACGCACAAATGTCATTTAAGTTTATTGATAACTTTATAACTGATCTTTTCATAAATGATTAAGCGTCGTAAAATGCGATTAAATGGTGAATGGCGATTACTCGCCATAAATAGAGTCTACGAGTTAATATTAAATATATAATATGAATAGTTAGAGGACTGCATTATTAGCCGTAAAAAGAACCTGAGCCACAGTATCCTAATTCTACCACAATCACATGAAAATCTCTAACCAACGCAATGACGCATACAATCGCCATATACAGTATAAAAAATTTTGTTGGAGGAAAGCAAACAAAGGTTGTTTAGATCAATGTTATGAGTAGCCAATGAGCGCGCCTAAAAATTAATTGACCCATCATGTGTTTGTACCGTTTATTTTCTCGAGATTGTTGTTCTCGATAAATTAATTTACATACTTTGATATATTTCGAAGGTAAGAGATTTTGGTGCGCTTGGGGTGAATATGAATAATATGCATTGGATATCCTCTATTCACACTTTTGTGAATATCCGGGCCCAACTACTTAAAAAGACACTAGGTTTCCTAATCAGGGCCGGGATATTCACAAAAGTGTGAATATGAGATATGGCTTTTACGATGAAATTTTAATCCGTATATCTGATATGGACGTGAATCCGCAAATATCTGAAAAGTAGACTGTTGTCTCATCGTAACATTCGGGAGTGATAACTTCGCCATTTTGTAATCTTTGGGCAATTTCTACAGGCATCATTCGAGATAATAATTCTTGAGATTTGACTTTTTCAATTTCAAGCTCAGCTGTTCGAGCCCTTACGATATCTTAAAATATTGAATTAAAATTTATCGATAGAGAACAAATTTTGGATTATTCAAACTATGAGAGATAAAACGTTAGATAGGGAACTAATTGGGAATTTTTCAAGAGAAATGTTCTTCGATAAAATTTAGAATAAAATCTTTTCACAATAATAATCAGTTAAATTACACTTTTTAGATACACCGATATTTTCCGATATAAGTTATACCGTATAATCTCAAAAGTGTTCAACATATATAGCGCCAGAGAATTATTTTCAAACCACACATTAAAAAAACAGTCACTTTCTTAACTTCTTTGCGCACGCCGTTTTTTGCACACAAAATTCAGATTTCAAAAAGTAAACTGAAAAACTTTATATTTTATCTTGTAATTTTAGTTTTTTTTCAAGATGCGTTGTTGATGCGGAATATTGACAATTATTTTTTCAATTTGAATTATTATCAAACACGCATAGTCAAAAAGTGTAGGTACAAAAATTTAGAAAAAACATTTACCCCTTCATGTAAATTAAAATCAATTTGTGCCACAGGGTTTTTTTTATCTTTTTTTGCTCGATTTGCTTTAAAACATCAAAGACGCAGTCACATCGAAGATTATGCTTCGGCCAGCTTTTCTACTCAGCGTTATAACTGAGACGTCAGACTAAATGGTGATTGATCAAATCATACGATTCTAAAAATAAGTTGACAATCGTGTGATTTGATTAGTCACAATTTTTTTCAATGTCACAGTTATGACGCTGAGTAAAAAAGCTGACCGAAAGATTATCTTCGATATGGCGCAATTTCATTTTTAAAGTCAATCACCAAAAACAGTTATTGGAACGTGCATCATCTTTGATATCTCTGGTCGGTTTTTGCCACTTTCAGCCAAGATTTTTATATAATTCGGCTATTGAAAACGACTCATTTGATTGAGTTCTTAGTTAGCTCAAACTGAGCACAAATATTTAAAGAAAAATTAATTGAAAACATGGTCCGAATCAGACCATTGTTTCCAATTTTTTTCACAAAAACTGATAATTAAAAATTTCAGTAATCTCAGAAAAACCAAAAAATGGTCCGATTCTGTCCAATTTATTATTANNTGGAAAACTTAATCGGATGAGTCGTTTCTAAAAGCCGAATCATATAAAAATGTTGACTGAAAAAGTTGCAAAAAACTAAAAGAGGGTCCCGTAATCGATATATCTGCAGAAAATTAACTGATCATATTTTCAAATTCAGACTAAAAAATTCAAATTAAATGTGGTTTTTTAATCATAATCAGCTGTGAACTTTAATGAGCAACGGTCAAGTTAGATGATAAATAAACAAGTTCTATTCAGTTTCTGAGAAAAAATAGTTAACGTTTAAAATCGTGAACTTAGGACTTACCACAAAGCACCCGGGTTGACTACATGTGGAATAAATTTTAGAATAATCTGTGATAAATACCGATTTTAATTTGAAAACAGTTTACCATGCAGCATGGTCCATGCTCTTAATTTGACCTTTTGCAGCTCAAATCTGGCTTGGAGCAAGTGGAAAACTGAGTGAGAATTTGACTGATTTTTTCAAGTACGGTTTCTATAAGTAGAACAAGTAGAAACTACTTCCTGAAATTTTACATAGTAGTTACTGACTACTAGCAGCCACTTAAATTAACAAATGTGAAATTCAGAAAAAACATTCAAAATCATTTCAACAAGTTGAAGAGGCGTAATTTTGAGACAATTACTTCATATTTTCACAATTACTTTCGTTCGCAGAAAACAGCGTTTTTAAATTGTTTTGAAGTGTGAAAAAGTTAATAACTCGCGAGAATTTCGTCTTTAAATGGAACTCTTTTAAAATCACTTTTAAATTGGAAATTTTCAGGGTTCTCAAAAACGTTCGATTTTCTTGAAATAATGTATTCTGATGAATTTAAAGGAGTCAGACATCATATTTCAATTTCGGCCCCGCGATCCGATCCGATCAAGTTTTTCATAATATGAAAAAACCGGTAAGATAGTAATTCGGCTATATTTCAGAAAAATTAAAAGTTTTTGGAAATTTCTAGAATTCTAGCATTTTCATCGGATTGAGCTCCCGGTTCAATAAAGACCGTAAAATTTCAAATAAGATCATTTCAAAAAAAATCAGGCCTTCTTGTTTGTACCATAAATTTAATAATTAAATATCACATATCCTTTTCCCAACCTAAGTCAATCTTTAAAATGCTTGCTATCTCTATAGCGCGTGTTCGAATCCCACTAATGTTGTCTAAGTGATTGCTTGAGTGATTACACACCAATCAACTTTGGCAGTCCGAATATGAAGCACTCTTGTCTAGAATCACACCCAAGACAATTACTAAGACAACATTAGTTGGATTCGAACACGCGCAGTGCCAACCCTTCGGTAAGACCACTGAGAAAATTTTGTAAGAAAATTTCATGGTAAATAGTTGTTTCTCTTCCGTTTCATCAAATTGGAAACGATGCCTGAAAACTCAAAAGTTCATATGAAATTGGCAACAATAAACAAAAAGTTAGACATGAAGCATAATTAGTAGTCATGCTGCATGTTTAACTTGTTGTTTATTGTTGCCAATTTCATATGAACTTTAAAGTCTTCAGGATTTGTTATAAATAGGGCGACAAACTTTCTAGCAGAATATTATTTACGGATGAAAACAACATAGATCGGTATTATGGGGATAAAAGACACGCGTGAAACTCGAAAACCTTTTTTTCACTCATATATCTTTTATTCAACCGGATGAACTCCTGATCTTGAAGTAAACGTACGCATCAAAAAAATGGTCAAATGAACAAAAAATTCTTAGCCATCTAGCGATCAGTAAGAAGGTTTCAGAATTTAAATTTCCAGCCTTCATTTGTATCTGTTTGATTATAACTTTTTAAATGTTGTTATTTGAGTTAAATAAATAAAAATTCAATATATATTTTGGCACCAAGAAGAAATTAAAACTTTAACTTTAGCGCCTTCTAGTGAGCTAACCGCTGATCAAAAAGCTGTGAGACCACCACCAATCGATTTTTTTTGGTCGGTTTAGTAATATATAAAATTTGCAGGGAAACTTTTTAGCGGACNAAAAATCGGAATAAGTCGGTCAATTTTGTTTCAAATTGAATAAAACATAAAATGTATGAAACCTACGAAATATTGTTATATTTTTGTCCGTTATTTCGTTGAAAAAATTATTCTGTTTGTTTTTATACGTAAAATAAGTTCATTTGGTTTAATTTCCCAGCGGTTTATTTCCCAAGGTTGTTGTTGTTCTGGCGCGCCTGCGCGGGAGAAAAACCACGCGTGGGCGACGCTTAACGAACTGAAACCAATCATATTGCCTTATTTTTGGTGGTGGAATGAGACGAGTGATACCACGCGTCGAAAACATGACATTTCATCACTTTTGAAGAATAAATTATTGTTATTGACGGATACTAGAAAAAATATAAACTATTGTGTTCCAATCATGCATTCTTTACACCCACAACCCCCTTAAGGTCTGCGTCTAAAAGAAAATTTGAAAAACAAAAATTCTTGCATCGAAATTTAACAAGAAAATTCAAATTTATCGATATGTGGATAAAGGGCCCTTGACTGACATATCGTGACTATTTGAATAATGCGAAATTTAAGCTGATTTCATTTGCTGATTCTAAAATTCAGGATTTTTTGATTGGCAGCAAGTATATCCCTTTAAAACCTTTTGCTTAATCTGAGAGATGTGGGCTGAAAAGCGGCCTCATGAGTGGCTAGGAGGGGTCTTAGGAGTGTTAGGATTGGCTCCCTCAACCCACATCTCTCAGATTAAGCAAAAGGTGTTAAAGGGATATCTCGTTGTTTTCAAATTTCAAATATTCGCATTTCGCCGAAAATACGTTATCTTGCAGTTCTAAGAGCTATACAACAAGTGGGTTTGTTATGAAAATTTTAAGAAAATCATTGTGGTAAATATTTGTGGCATTTTGGTCACGAATAAATATAACATTGGACTCACCTTCAAGACCGTCCGAATATTCTTCCAACATTTTCATCATATTATCGACGATATTTGTCTTTTTACCCTTTTGTACTTTTGATAATTCATCAACAATTTCGGAAAATGGAGGTCGGCGATCAGGGTTTTCATCCCAACATTGTTTGACCATTACTTTCACTTGATAAGGACACATTGCTGTAGAAATTATTGGTCTAAATATAATATAATATGCTAAAATTTGGGACCCCGGGACATCAAATCATTATTAATCTTCACTTCATGAAAACCAGGTGGATGAGTTAATAAAATTTATTCTTTAGGGAATATATCGAAGATTATACTTCGGTATGGATAGTTAATCAGCGTCACTCAGCGTTAACTGTGGCGTCAGAAAAGATAGTGCCCAATCAAATCACACGATTGTCAACTTATTTTAGGAATCGTGTGATTTGATTGGTCACTATGATTTCTGACGTCACAGTTATGACAGTTATCCATACCGAAGTACAGTCTTCGATATAAAAGACCATGCTTTCATTAGGTGATAAATTCAAATAAATTATTTTGGAGAAATACAGTATTATGTTAAAATTTGGGACAAACAAAAACCACATGATAATCATGTCATGATTGCTAATTGCTAACTTCATGAAAACAAGATAAATTAGTTGATAAAATTAAAAAATCAGGTGACTACTTAGATAAATTCAAATTTCAAATTGTCTACCGAAATAGTGGGACGATAATTAATCGATTACAAATTTGTTAAAAATGAAATATGAGAAGAACTGTAACCGTTTCAATACCAATGATACATGCTAGTTAAATCTATTTTTCAACTAAACTGTAGTCTTTAGCATGCGTTTCTTGTTCAATTTTCTGAACACTCTGTGTAGAGTATAATTATAAAATAATCTCCACATCCGGGATATAATATGCCTATTTAAACCAAAGTGCCTCCAGATCTCTACCCCAGAAGCTTGTAGTGTGATTATGCCTATATGATATATAGGCTATATCCCCTACCACTCCTGTACATTTTTGGCGTCTGTCCAAATTTGTACGGATCATCCTGGATGATTTACCAAATTGATTTATTTTATAATATCCCCTAAGGTTCACCAATCGTGATCCTCTTATACCACTTTTGTCTTTATAGTTCAAACAAATTTGTAAAAAAGTTTAACTTATCTTAGGTATAATATACTGGATGATTCACTATTGTTTGGATTCAATTAAAAAATTAGTGTATATTTCCTGTACAAAACGGAAATTTTCTGATATTTTTTCCTCCCATTGGTCGTTTAACCTACGACGATCTTATTGATTTAAAGCCAAAACACAGTTTCCGTATTGTACTACAATTTTTGGATTACTCCAACGTAACGCGGAAATGAATTTTCCATTTCCGGTGCAATCAGAATTAAGGGGTTCTCAACGGTTTTTGAGATTTTCGATCAGGGCTTAGAAGAAAACGAAACAAGTTATAGAAATTCTGAAAACCCTAAAATGAAGATCTATCCTTCTGCTACCGACCAAAAGTAACAAAAAAANAAAAAAATTTTAAACAGTAATAAAAAAAATCACTGAAAAATTATACTTGAAATTTAATTATGAAAAGACGTTAAAAATACATAACATTTAGCGGTTTTATAAAAAAAACATGCATTTCTGGTGATACCGGAAGTGATAATTAGTATAAAATATCCCGAAAAAATTATGCTTGAAATTTATGTACAGGCTGATTATATTTTTTTAATATTCACTTGGTAGTAAGTTTATATCGCAAATTGCGATTCGCAATACAGGCAAAACCGGAAGTGACCAGTGGTCAAGATTTTGACGAAACAAATTTGTTTTAGTGGTTATCCAGCAATTTGAACGAGACAATATAGGACAAAAAAATAAAAATTCATATAATATGCGATTCTTCTAATTTCAGCTCTCTCACCTAAAATTTTGACTAAAAAGTTTGGATTTTTCGAGAAAAAAATAAACAGTTCTTTCTAAGATCGTTTGACGCTCATTTTGGTACCAATTTTTGGGTACCTTAATTAATGCTTTAAGCTCGACCAATCAGCGATTTCGAAAATTTACACAAATCTTCAGTTCTATTCGCAATTTTTTCCCCACATTTGTCAAAATCCCTTAAATCTCAGCTAAATTGGAGCAAGTTTAGGGGTCATTTCCGAATCTGAGGATGTTGAACACCGACTAATCGTGTCTTATGGACACTTTCAAATGATCTCAGTTCCATTCAGGATATTGTATTTTAATCTTTAGTGGAAGAAATTTTCTTCAGCAGTTTGAACCAAAAATTAATCAAATATTCGATATTTAATCTTCTACATTGATAAATGTACGTGGGAGATTTAATCTTGAGTGTTCAACCTAATTAATTTAAAGCCAAGTTGTGTTGTACCATAATCTAATTTTTTAATTATTGCCCCGAATATGTGACATTTGCAACAATTATAACTTTTGATCAATTCACGATAAAAATAATTAAGTTACATTTTGTGAAAGCTAAGAACCTCGAGAGTCACCTAACATAAACGTGACATTGTTATATGAATTAACTCGCTATTCACCGACTTTTTAAGATGTGTAATTATTTAACCCCCTCACTCATTTGAGTATTGATATCCTCCTCAGGCACTAGAGCCACTTTTATGACTCGACTTTGAACCCATATTAGGGGAAAATTAAAAGTGTAAGCAATATAATTGTTGTCAAATCATTGAGATAAAGCATAGACTTAAATTCATACATAATTAAATTAAGGCAATTAAAATGTTGAGCACTTCATTTCCGCGGTAGAAAAGTGATTATTTGGAATATTAGATATTTTTTAAATTTGTGATTTTAGAAGAATTTACTTTCGAAAAAATTAAAACTCAGTCAGAGACCTCAGAACAAAAAACTTAACTTTGGAAGATTAAAAATTAATTTTTCTAAAAAGTGACATCTTCAGAAAAAACATTCGATTTCCGGTCTCTTATTACCAGGTATTTTTAATTTTTTGCGAAAAATCAAGAATAAAGTAGAATAAAATATATTTCGAACGATTTATCAAAAAATATTTTTTTTCTCATTTTTCAAAAAATAATCGCAAACTCCATGTGCGATTTGAACCTTAAACTTTTATTTAAATTATTTTTGTCAATTCCAGTCTTTTCAAAGAAATTAATGCCACTTTTATGGCTCTGTGCCTGAAAGGGTTAAACGCTTGGCTAGATAGCTATTGATTCCATTTTTAAATGTTGACTAGAGGCGCTCCTGAGCTTGATCGAAAACGGATCGCAAGGAGTTTAAAAGTGAACATGTTCAAGTTTAGATTATCGCAATGAATCTCTTGATAAAAGGAAAGAAGCTATTTTTTATTGGCAAGTTCAATGTTAACAAATTTAGCAGGACATATCATTTTACCTGAGTAGCGGCGGCGGTCTGCGAATTCGTTTGATAATTTGTCCGGGACTATAATTGGTATTACAGAATGGTGCTCCTCTCAGAATAATTTCTTGTGCTATAATAGCGAAAGCATAAATATCCCCTTTCTATAATATAACGTTAGTTTCCGCATTACCATTATCGTGTCAGATATCAGACAAACTGTTTTGCGATTTTTTCCAGAAACAGAAATATTTGAAACTTTGGGATAATTCTTTTCGATAATTTTTTTCTATAGGCTATATCGAAAATGATGCCTAGGTGGCTTTTTTTATCAGGCGTCATAACTTTGAAAAAGTGACCAATGAAATCGCGGGATTCTTAAATTAAGTCGACAATCAAGTGATGTGATTGGACACTGGCTCAAAGTTATGACGCCTTATAAAAAAGGCCATCTAGGCATCATTTTGCATATAATCTTAATGGGACCTTTGAAAAACTAAAATAACCTCGAAATATTTTGAAAATAAAATATCGAAAAATACTAAAGTAATTCAGATACGTAATACAAAAAGGCACGGGGCAATTGTTTATTATCTATCTTGTAAATAATTTTCTTCTGAAATTTCGATTTTTGTCATAAAACTTGAATAATTGTAAATTCAATAACAAACGGTTATTTATTCCATTGAATTGACAAAGTTGTTGATAATTCACTGGAAAAATTACGAACTAAATTAAGTTACTCCATCACATATGTTTTTAAGAAATTTACGCAAAAAAATCAAACGGTAGACAATTTTTTCAAGTTCCAATAAGTTTGTTTGAATTTCTTATGTGCCCTCTCGACATGCTGTAATTGCAAACGTATAAATTTCTCCTTTCTAATTCATAATTCTATGTTTGGCCTGCAAGGCTAAATTTGGATGTCGTTAAAGAAGTACAAAAGTTTTTATCAAATTAAAGGAGAAGGGAAACCAAAATAGAAATTCCCTAAAAAATCTATTTTCTTAAACCCAATTTTACTACTGTATGAGAGATAAGTAAAGACAATTCATAGAACATCAAGAAATCATTTGAAGTAACGCTTTCTCATTAAAAGTTACGCTTGGTCATTTACATGTAAAGTAATATTTTTTCGAATTATATTTTTTCTTTTTAGATTATTTTATACTTTTGAACGTTGATATATGGATTAAGGGCCCTCAGTTGACCGATCGTGACTATTTGTATACTAACAACGCGGTATACTAACAACGCGGGATACTAGCACCCAATCAAAACCCTGGACAGCATAATAAGCCGATTTCATGGCCAGATTTGAACGGATCAACCAATAAAATGCTCGGATTCCTCATTTTTCAAATAGTCACGATCTGTCGGTTAAGGGCCCTTAATCTATACAAATGTTTTCAAAGCAAAAACCGCAGGAAAGAGTTCGTTTGTCCGAGCAGGTATTATATTTGATATTCGAAAAACTAATCTCCTGTGTCTTATATCTAGGGCCAATTTTGACCAATAAGGAGGGGTTTTAAAATAAGATTAAACGCGAACGTGAATCTCAAGGACAAGAGATCCTTTCTTAGACATACTAGGTACAAAAGGAGGTACAAAACACACACCAACAATATTTTTTAACATAAAGGGTCAAAAATTTTATCATCTATATTTTCACCTTTTTTACTCGGTTGTTCATTCCCATAAATTTTTAAAAAGAGATTCAAGATATTTCGTCAGATCAGCTCGGACAAATTTTTCCTTTTTTAATTGTTTAAAATTATCAATAAAAAATTATAGTGCAAAAAAATTGTGTTAAATTGTAATCCAAAATCTGCAAAATGACTTTAAAATTTGAT
>SCLH01000621.1:176132-189250 GCA_004367855.1 Oikopleura vanhoeffeni
TTTTTTTTCAAAAATACGGATTTTAATAACGAAAATAAAACCACTTTTTCGAGCTTTTTGAAAGAAATAAAAATTAACTTTTTCAATGATCTTTCAAAATGTTGAGCAGCATTTCTGAAAGGTGACTTTGCGGAACTTTCGGGTTCTCCGACTCCAAGGGTTAATGGAATTTTCAAAATCCCACTAGTACAGTATGTGTTTTTTTTCGTGGGAACAAAAAGTAAACAATTCGGAAGAATTGTCTCCAAATTATATACGATTCTCCCGGATACTTGATATTCTGTTCCCCTTTAAAAAACACATACTGTATATAATTACACATACTGTATATAATTAACCCAAAAAATAGGTGCGAAATAAAATATTTTTATATTATGCTTTTATATCTGTTACGATCCTCGAACCCAATTTTTTTGTTTAAAAATAATAGGTAAAAATCTTGGACTCGGAAATCGTAATCGATATCTGATTATATGTCATTTTGCACTTTCTTGCAATTTCGTTTTTCACCATAATTATTGTTTACTCGGCTGGCGGCAGCGAGTTAAGACGATAAAAATGTTATTTTTAAATTGAATCCCGTTAGCCATAGTCTGTGATCTTACAGGTGAATCTTCCATCAACAACACAATTATTGGATTTGAGTCGACCATGAACTGTCAAGGGATTAGACAGTTTTTGAGGTTTAACGGTTTGATATCGATTATTATCCAGTTGAAAATCGAATGATTTTCTGTAAATTAGACGTTTTTACACGTTGGTTCAAAGTAAAAAGACAATTGTGGTCATGGGGTAAAAAAATAGCACCGTTCCAAAAAAAGTACCGCAAAAGGATGCTTTTTATTTGTTGCCAAAATTTTTGGTAACGTAATGTTATTATCAAAGTATAAAAAAACGAAACGTTAGTAATAAATGTTATTATCATGAACATATTTAACAAAATAGAGCCACAATAAGCGATTAGTTTTTCAAAAAAAATTCCCGGTTGGAATCGTGTCTGATCAAAAATTTCTCAACGCGTAATCGGATAGGTCTGTTTTAGTAATGACGCTCTCACTAATAAATGTAAGCATATCTATGAACACGTGACAGTGGCTGTTTTTAGTAGCATTTGTTCCCTTTTTTCTAGAACTTTCTGAATTTGCGTTAATTGAGACTCCCGCCAATTAAAATGATTTGTTTTGAACGCTGACCAATCACCGCGAGCGCTTGGCTGGAGTCTCACTCATCAAATAAATGAGAAACTTCGAGAGAAAAGTTTCCTGACACAACACTGTTTTAACAGCAGATCAGTGAATAAGCATAGTTTTCACACACATTTGAGTGTTTACGTCTGAAGACGAGTCAAAAAAAACTCAAATTCCGTATGTATGTTTCTCATGATTGATTTAAATTTTTTTCTCGTGTTTTGACTCATGAAAGCATTCATACATATGTAGTCGAAGTTCAAACTTTTCATACATCAAATTCAAACATTTTCACTGGGTCAACTGACTCAGAAAAATTTCCAAACTCTTTTTCTGTGTCAATATACAATACCGACCAAGGAAATGGGTAGCTTCAAGCTACTAGCTTGTTCAAAAAGTTTGAGCCAAATCAGCCAATCAGTTGCATTTTTAAGCCAAATGAATAGTCATGTGAAATCAAAAACTCCCGCGCAATTACCCATTTCCCTCATTAGGGTTGTATTGATATTAACCTCTTACGATTTGTGAAAGAAACTTATGTTGTCACAAAAATGTTTAATCGAGTTTGTTGATAATATTGATTTATAAACATGCCGCGTGTTACATGCAAAAAATATTATTTTAATTTCGATAATTCAATCAAACTGTTAACTAAAGAAAATTAAGTTTTGGTGAAGTATATTATTTACCAACTGTGTGATGCAGAATCGTTTTTCATACGAATAAATCAGCCTCATTAAAGCTAGTTTAATTGCACCCAAAAATTACAATTGACCCCACTTTTCAGTTCAATATTTTATCGATTTTCAAGAATCTCAATTTTGTATTTTCTGAAAGATACAGTTTTGAAACTTTCTATTCAAAATAGGAGGCTTAGTCTACTATTATTAGTTGGATAATTAATTTAAACGAAACGTTGTTCGAATGAAAAATATAATTAAATTACTTTTCTTCAAACAGATTTGATACTCCAGTTCCCAATAAACCTGGAACCCAGAATGTGCCGATTGACACACTAATGGGTCGGAGTTGTTTTGGATAAATGGGTCTATGGGTCAAATAATTTATTTTTGGAAGGTTAAAATAAATTTCATTGGGGCCCAAAAAGCTAATCCCGTGCCTTTCACATCACTGCTATGCAAGTACTTCATTCCTCTAGCAAGGTCTTCCAGCAAAGAAAATTTAAAATCCCAATTAAGCTGATTTCAGGGTGAAAAGATCATGAAAAAATATAATCCCAATTTACGGTTTTTAAAGCTTTCTAATAACGTATTTTGGTGATCGTGTTAATTGTTTTTAAATTATTTTTTGGTTTTTATTTCTTTATAAATTTGTGGTTGGGAGAAGAATTTTTAAATCCTATTTTGGAAATATTTTATTTTCTGACTCTGTTCATTTGAATGATAAATTCCTTGACCCTTATTTTCTAAGCCTTATTATTTAAAATTCACAGTCAAATTTGGTTAGTTTACTAGAAAAAAATAAGGCTTTGGATTAAAAATAACTTATACTTATTAGTGAGTAGTTTCCCTTAAAACCTAAGGATTAAAAAATATATTATTATTGTCTCGTATTTTAATCCAAACTTTGTAATCATAATAGTTGACAGGCAAAAAAACGATTCGTGGTGGTCTCGCGGTCGAAATTTTTGGTTCATTTGAATTGAATTTATGGTTCATAATACCGTCATCAGAAAGTTGACTAGGTCTAATCTTTTGGTTGGGGTTTCAAAGCGATATCATATTTTTTTATCATCATTAAAAATCTACACAAGATATCTAGTAGATATTATCTAGAAGAAATTATTTACTGTAATTTATAAGATAATCAAAATTGAAGTAAATCATTTTGAGGTAAAGTTTGATAAGGAATAAATCAAATCGGGCATAAACTGTGAGATCCTCATTTACATAAAAAATCATGAAATTTAACGCTTTTGCGCACTCTAGTGAGAGAACCTATTTTTAGATTACCGCTGGACTACGACCAATCGTTTTGAGCCAAACTTTTTGACAGAAACTACCCCCTCAGGCATACTCTTACGTGGAACATATTTTCTGAGAGTGGGAAAATAGTATTATTCCGAAAGAATTTTCGCGTTATTTTATCTTTCAAAAAAAACATTATGAAATAAAACACTTTTTACAAGTCATTTATTTATCCTCTTGAAGTTATGCTGTATCTATTCACCCTGCCTGATATTCCGATTTTGTCAACAGCTGATGCAGACACATTCGCGAGCTTCAAAAAAGGATATTATTCCTTGAAACTTTCACGCGGTTAACCACGGTTATCGGTATTACGCTACACGTCCTAAACCAGCTTTCTAACACCATGATTGAAATTCGATAATGTAAGACCGTAAGACTAATTTTATTAGGGCGCTACTTTGTGTAACCCCGTTTTGAGGGTATTATTATAAGGACTTACTTTGACGCATTCAACGCAAAATTTTGCTTTTATAAAATAATTCCTCAAACTATCTGATGACACTATCATGACATATCGAAGATGAACCTGCCCGGGCAAAGTAACTATTTTCACTGTTTTTAACCTTAAAAAGTAACTTGGTCTACGCAGGTATTATCTTAAATTTGCGGCATTATGTTTGAAATTTATCGCTGGATTATGTCATTTTGATATTGTACAAAATCGATTTTATGGTTATTACGATTTCATAGCCATAAATTGGTATTTTTTGAAAGTTTGTGATTTTGTGTCAAACATTTACGCTCGAAAAATAAATAAAGATCTTTTCAAAAATACAGAGTGAGTTTTTTCAAATTTACATTTTGAATTGGATACTAACAGAAACTTGAGCACAGACGGAGGCCTATATCACAACCCAATATCGTCGAATTAACCAATATCGCGGAGGAAAAACCTACGCAATTTCACTATTTTAAACTAAAATTTTTTCAGTGTCCATATCGCCGAAAGAGCCAATATCGTAGAATTTTTGGGCGCATTTCGGGGGGGTAGGGACTGTAGGCGTTTGAGTTTTTTATTACAAATTACTTTGAGTGCGTCATGAATGACATAATATTTCGATATTAAATTTTCCGAATCTATTTTTTTTTAATTTTCATTAAATTGCGTTTGGCGAAGTACCTAATTCTACACATTTTGGTACTTTACTGCATTTGAACCTAATGTTAAACTCCTTATAAAATTCAAAAACTTTAAAAATTAAGACGTCATTTCGAACGCCCACGCGTTTTTCATCTTTGAACAAGAAAAAAAAATCTGCTCTCATATTGCCGAAAGTTCCAATATCGCCGAAAGTGCCCAATATTGCCGAATTTTGTTGAAAAGAGACTTTCGGCAATATTGCCCCCCTGTAAGTGTTAACCAATACTATCAGCTCAAAAGTAGTAATCAAAATATCAAACCGCCAAATCAAATAATTTCAATGTTAAGAACCCTAGATGAACATCATTTTCTATCCGAAAATTGAAATAAGTTCAAGGTGATTTCTTTGAAATTGTTATAGATGACGTCAAAACCAAGTCAGATTTATTTGGAAGTGTGGCTGAACGTTTATAACGGAAATTGTCTAAAACCGATAAATTGAAAAAATTGATTATTTAAATGAATTCAAAGAAAGTTTGGAACCTAGTTTTTATCAGTTAAGGAAAACCACAGTTTTGGCTCACAATGCGGTTTTATCTAGAATAAAGGGATCTGGAAATAAATATTTAATATCCTTTACAATAAGCCATGAGCAAACCGCAGCAAGATTGTCCGGAATAAAATCCAATGAATGTGTTCACATTTTCATGACGTAAATCTCTGAGTTCTGAAAACATTATTTATTTTTGGTTTTTCTACTGAATGAATTTTATTTTATAAGTCAAATTAAACACCAAAAAAATAAATTTTTGCGCATAGGCGTTTTCAAAAATTGCCCTTAAAGTCCATTCGACCAGAAAAATCTGAAAAGTGGCCGTTTTAGGCCAATCAAATTGCTCTATTTTCCTATTCAGGCAATCAAATAGAAACCTCCGCCACATTTCAACTTTGCTCGGAGGCGTTGTCAATGCCAATCAAATGCTCTTTTTCTATTTGACAAGGACAAATTAGCCGCCTTCACTAGAAAAATGTATTTTATGTGGACATTTTCAGACCAATAGAATTTCGTCATTTCACTTTTCGGCCAATCAAATAGCTCTAAAGGGCCGCCATCCTAATAAACTGATATGATGTGCGGCCGCATGCGGTGACGTTGTCAAGACCGATCAACTGCTTTATATAAATTCCGATTCCGATCCCCCAAATAAAATATTTTGTGTTTTCAAAGAATTTTTTGTTTTTGAACTCGAGGATCTTAATCGATATTAATATTTCCAAAACAGTATTCATTTCTCTTTAGAACCGCATACACACATCACAAGTTCTTTCTATAACATTCCGGGAAAACATTGTGATTTATAAGAAATGTTTAATTCGAGAATTACATATGCTAATACCATAACTTATGGTCTATAAGCGGTCGAAATTCACCAAAAACAGTGAATAATCTGACCGCATAACCTGTTAAACGGTCCTAATTGTTTTGCACGTATCATTATTTTTTTAAAAATCAAGCAAAATGGATCTTCACCCCGTGTGAGGTCGGCAATCTCGATTCAAGATTATTGGATGAGGTCAATTATTATTTGCTTAATCATACAAGTTTCAGCATACTGCATGATTCCAGCCAAATAAAGCAATATTTAAATTGGGCATCCCCGACACGCAATTGTGTGACGTAGATCCATATATGATCCATATGTATGAGGCCTTGTAATAACGTTCACTTTGTTTAAGCAGAAGACGTTTCAGAACAAATGAAAATTAGTTCTTAAAATGATGTTAGAAATCCTCGCAAATTCATGACAGGTTCAAACAAGAACAAATGAAGTACCGTTCTTTATATTCAAAACTCACCTTTCAGCTCTCTTCTAAATGACTTTTTTGGTTCAAAAATTTTTCCAGGAAACTTTTTGATGTAGATTATGTCCCCTAGCATATTGATTTCAGACGTGAATTAAACAGTTTTATATCGAAAAAATAATCAATTTTGAATAATTTCTTGTTCCTTGCGTTTTCACAGAATAACAACATCATCACAAAAAATCATATTCAAAATGTACCTACAAATATAGATGATTAAATTTTAAACTAATCCATCCGTCGACAAAAATAAACTATAACATCATGTTAAATGTTTTTAAAATGAAAATTTGAAAATTGTGACCAATAATCTCTAGTTTAGACCATGCTCGAATTAGGCAGTATGGATTTCCATCCTTGAGACGGTCGTGAGCTTAAATTCCAATGATGCTAAATGCGTGGAAATGTATGGCTCAGTGTGTACTTTTTAGAAGAACCTGCTGATATTACAGCCAATCATATCCTGAATAGAGTCTAGTTGGACTTTGCTAGTTTGATCTAGTACATTATGTACTAGATCAAACTAGCAAAGTCCAACTAGACTCTATTCAAAATATAACATGAATTCAAGTACAGTATGTGACATACTGTATGTTTTTTTATCGTGCGAAAAATTAAAAAGGGTTCGGGTAAATCGTCTATTAATTGGGAAGAATTCTCCTCTTCCTTCCTCAGATTTTCCTGCGAAATAAAGACATACTGTTTAACTTTGACCGTATAAGGATATGATTGGCTGCATCATTCTCACCAAATTTTAAAAACCTTTGAATAAAGCCCTACAACCGCACACAGGGTGGAGATCCATACAACTCCATTTTTCTAAACTATGTCTGTGAGTTGTGTTCTTATAAAATGGTGACAGCCTTAATTGTAGTCATTTATTGTTTTTTTTTATCTTCGAAATCAAATCTTTAAGAAAGCATAGATTTCCATTTGTTTCTGTCATTTCCACCTCTCCGTCGCTTTCTTCCGCATTATCATCTTCAGGGGGCTTATCATTCATATCTTTCTTAGCCTTTTTCGGGGTAGTAATTTAGTGTACCTCATTAATGTTCAGTTCTATTTTCTGACGAAAAACGTGTTTATACTGTTTTTCAGGAAGATTTGCTTGTTACCGCGAACTAGAAAAAGAGATATTTTACTTGAAATAAGTTATTTTATATATTTTTCATACTGACTTTAGGGATAGACTTTCCCGGATGGTGTTCCTATTTTGACATACTATCGATGGAAAATTAGCCAGAAAGGGCTATTAGAATACAATCCACATCAGCCAATTTGTGGTACCCTACAACCTCCTTAAGTTTGCACAAAAAAATTTGTAATTTTTTTATATAAATACACTCCTAGGTACGTTACCTACACGAAGCAACCTTTTTGAAAATAAATATCTACATCAAACATAATTTCAAGTTTTTATCGACCTTTGCTTCATAAATAGAGTTTTTCATGACGGTTTTTGGTGAGCCACTGGTATTTTGCATAAGTACGAAAAGTCCTACATAAGTTTTAAGAAATGAGTTCTCACGGTAGATTTCCGTACTTATCTAGATCTGCGATATTCGATTAATAAACTTATCAACGATTAAAAAATTGCCTTACTCCGGATTTTTGAAATGGTAAAATTTGTTATGAGGACCTCATAATGAGGTTACTGTTAAGTATGTCACATAAATTTTGTTTCCGATCTCAGTTTTTTGCTAAAACCTGATGGACACCCATGATGGGGCAGCCCCATTGGGGCTTGAGTTTTAAAATTTGTGAAACACCTACATGTTTTTGAATTGGCGCAGGTTTGTTCCAGCTAAAAACTTAGATCGCGAGCAAAAATGTGACATGCTGTTAAAACAAATGAAAACAATTTCAAATTTTTTGAAAATGAATTAAAAAAAATCATATGAAATCTAAAATATGGTAATTTAGTTTAAAATATCAATAATCATACAACATTATTCATGCTCATTTCCTCAAATGTATATTGAAATATTTATAAAAAATATAAATTTGTACCATCCCTGAAGTGCTGTTTTGGCTTTTTTATCTTTCGCGGCGTCAGTGAAACTAACGTCTGAAACGGTCAGAATCATCTTATTTGGTCCTTTCATCAGCATTTGAAGTTCATTCTTTTTTCTGTGTAAAATGGCAGCTGCGTGCAAAAGTCCGTATAGCCCTAGAAGACCAACTAACGCTGAGAGCACCCACGTACCTGTTTAATTAAAAATAATTTAATTAAAATAATATTATTGATTAAAAATATACTTGTAATGTACTTGTAATATTCTTGTATATAATCAAGAAGCAAAATTTATAACAAAATTACCTTGAATTCCCTGCTCAGCCAGCAAACACATTATGACATCACCATGTAAGCAATCAGCATCAGGTAATGGAGCTCCTCTTTGCAAACGGATAATAACTGTGTGATGAAATTTATTTATCAGAAACAATGTGAAAAAATATATAAAAACTTGAAAATTCATGAAAATTATTTATTTTGATTGGTTCACATTCGTAAATTTGAATTTTGAAAATATGACGACTTTTAAAGTATATCTTATTTCTCATTTATACGGTCACGTAATATATCCCGGCCCTACTACTTAAAAACACACTACGTTTCCTAATCAGGGCCGGGATATTAACAAAAGTGTGAATAGGGGATATAACTAAACCTTAATGATAAAATTCAATTTTTGTCTGTTAATTGGCCTCACATGTCCTGTTTATCCTTTTCCCAACCTAAGTCCATCTTAAAAATGCTTCCTATCTCTATAGCGCGTGTTCGAATCCCACTAATGTTGTCTCAGCGATCTTTTTAGTGAATGCTTGAGTGACACACCGATAAACTTTGGCGGGCCCAATATCAAGCACCCTGGCCTATACTCATACTCAAGACAATCACTAAGACGTCATTAGTGGGATTCGAACACGCGCTATAGAGATAGCAAGCATTTTTAAGATGGACATATGGGTGGACATATAGGTGTGGGGATATGTAAACGCACAAATACAAATAAGCGAGAAAATTTATCGCTAGTTTGATCAAAGATAATTCATCTGTGTTTAACCGTGAAAAATATGTTCAAAGTTGATCTGGTCCCAAACTTTTCGTCGTATTGAATTTGCCTCATTTGCAATGCGTTATGATTATTCAATTTTTTGGAAATGACCAAAAATGTTTTTCGATTCATAATTCAATTCAAGTTTTTCTTTAATTTATGCTAAAAATAAGCACTTTTAAATAGGCAATTGAATTACGAATGTAATCCTGAGAAAATATGATATAAACCATATGATATGGTCCATACAAAATTTCACTAATAAATTTTAACTTATGAGTAGGGTTATACCCGGGAGCACTATCTGCAGAATTAACAAATTGTTGGCATTATGCCAGACAAAATTTTTTTCTAAATTCTGCGCTACGCAATTGCTTCCAATCATTCATACAGTTTAAAAGATAGTTTTTGGCCCGGGTATAACCCTACTCATGATTCATTATGTGATTTTTTCACAGAAATTTTAACCTTTCCTATGGTCCCAAATAATTTTGTCTGCAGTTACATTCCAAATCGAATAAATTCCTTGTTCATCGGCAGTATCGTTCATTCGTAAAACTGGCTTTTTGTCAAGATTTTCAAAATGTTTCACTTGCAACGTTTAAAACCCAAAGTGAGTACGTCAATGATAATGTAATCGTCCTATAAATCTTCGTAGTCTTTAACGTAAACCTAATTTGACTCCGTAAAACCAGAAAACTGTCAAATGAGCCTTTGATCTTATTAGACTGCAAAAGTTAAACAATCTGATATCACAAATTTAGATCTTTAAATCCTTAAATTTTAAACAAAAAATTTTTACTAAAAGTTAAATCTGAATTTCTCAAAACAAATAATTATAAAAAGTTTATCTTTGTACAGTATGTGACATACTGTATGTGACATACTGTATGTCCCATTTTACACTGTGATTTAAAAAAACGTAACATTTTGACACCTCGATTTTTATTGGCTAAACCCCCACCTGCACGACCGTGTTTCAGAACACAGAGACCAAAAATATTTTGGGAAGTGTCATTTTGGCCGGCGGAATATCGGAAGAGACCCCCGATAGTTCCCCTTATGTTTAATTTGAGAATTTTGGTGAGTTCTAGAAATTTCTATCAGACCGAAATGCATTATTTGGATGCAATTTTTGTTTAATGCAGTTAAAACAGTACTGGAAACAAATAATTCTCAAATATACTTACTAGGGTGACTTTGGAGAAGAAAACTTTGGCATTATTAATTTTGACACTCGGCGCCACATGGTGGGTGAAAAGGGCAATTTCGTCTATCTCGTGACTGGAACCAAATATGAATGTATAAATATATTTATAGGGATAGTTTTTCAAGCCAAAATCTTTTGCATTATTAATTTTCACACACCGCACCACTTGGTAGCGAAAATAGGCTTCCAACACCTCTTGAGTAATATTTTTCATTTGAAACAACTGAACTCTTGCAATTTAAAAAACATAAATATTAATTTTAAAATCTAAAAAGCTATTTTGCGGTCAGCAATCTAAGTAAATACTATGTGTGTNTGTGTGTTCTGAAACACTCTCGTGCAAGTGGGGTGGGACATATCATGCAGGTGGGGGTTTAGGAGGTGGTCAACGCAAATCTGGACAAAAATCTGTAATGACGTTATTTTTCTTAGAACGTTCAAAACTTTACAGCCTGAGTTTTCTCGTTTACCGCGTTTTTTTATGCGGTCGGTTAGACAGCCAAAATTGCCTTAACTTTGCTATAGATTTTGGCTGTCTAATTTTGGCATAAAAAAACGCGGTAAACGAGAAAACTCAGGCTGTATATTTTCTGTATTTGAAATCAATAAGTGGTATTTTTAGAGTGCTTACCAGAGGTCGGCACATCTGGAAAAAATTTTGGATCGGATCGGTCGCCTTAAATTTTTTTGGGATCGGATCTGGATCGGGTCGGTCGACTTTTGAAAAAATTGGATCGGATCTGGATCGGATCGGTCGTCTTTTGAAAATATTGGATCGGATCGGTCGCCTTTTGGAAAGATTGGATCGGATCCGATTCCGATCCGATCCAATTGTGCCGACCTCTGGTGCTTACTACCCTCGAAAGTACTATTCTAGGAAATAGTCTTTTTTGTTGGAAATTTGCTTTTGAGTTTTGAGACTTAATTTTGATCGCAGAAATATCAAAAGTATATTTTCTGAAACTGCATTAAATTCTGCGACAGATACAGGTCATCAAAATTTATTTTCGAAAAGAAATTTTGAAAAAATATTATTTTTTTCCGATTAAAATTTAATTTTGACATGTGACAGGTGAGGTTAAATCAAAATTCTTTGAGATAAGTTTTATGAACGAGTGTTTGAACGAGTCTTTTTCAAAGAAAAAATTTCCAAACGTCATTTCCGGCGGAAGTGACTATCAGTGCAATTAACTTTGACCTTGCCTCGACGCTTATTGACTCAAATATTTCATTTCTGGTGGTTTCATATCTTTCTTGTTTCTACATTCAGAGTGAAACCGACTACAAAACTACGTTTTGGCCACCCCCTTAAAAGTGATTTTCATTAATTTTCAAAGGAAAATAGTTAAAAATACATGTCGTTTGCGTTTCTACGGAATTAATGTCGATCAAAAATTTTGGATTGTGTTGATTCCCGGTCGATCGTAAATATATATTTTTGGGCCTCCTTGGCCTGAAATAGCAATTTAGATTTTGAAAATGAGTAGCTTTAGAATATATGTTTCTGGTTAGCCCGTGGAATTGGGATAATTATAATTATGATTCGAAAACGTTGTGATCATTCTAAAAATTGGTTCATGACATAACAATATTATTACATAGATTTATAGTGAAAAAACATATCAGAAACCACGTTTTTTTCGCACGCCTTGGTTAACTCGAAATTATTATACTGTAAAAATAAAAGTTTTCCAAGAGCATTGCCTCTCGAGAAACGTTAATCCGCCTAATTTTCGAAAATTGGTATTCGATATTTATAACGTTTATTGCTCTGGAAACTTAATTTTTCAAATACCCTAATCAAAGATTCATCAACTTGCGTAGGTTAGATGTTATCAGATGCTCTCTGTGTAGGCGGAAAATAGTGATCAGAATGTGATGTCCCCCCTTATTAGTAAAGTGCGTAACTTCCGTAACGGTAGTTCTCAATAAAACTACAGAATTCGTATTTGAGTTTTAGAATCTACATTTTAAAAATCTCGGCTTTGGGATTCTCCCATCCATATCAAACAATGTATACTTCATCGGTCTTTGCGCAAGGTGTCCAAGTGAAAATATTTATATTAAATTTGAAATACTTTTGGCATGTTTCAGCGCAAAAATGTAGTTGGATTGTGGCGAAGAAACAATATTTATGCTAAAAATTACGTTTTTTTTCAAAATAATAAGACACCTTTTTCCTTTCAGTCTCGAGATCGTACGTCAAATTCCCAGTTTTTCCACAAATAGAAGGTTTATTTAACATTCTCAAATCAGCTGCCGTGAGATCATTCTGTTAAAAATGGTTCAATTAATTATATAGGTATTTTGTAAGATCAAAACCACCTAAAAGGTCAGTTAACCCCAAGCAGATTGCTATGATATCTGTGGTCGTGTTTTTGCCAGAAATAGTATTTTATTATCAAGGTGCAAGCGTGGATCATGGATGTTCATAAAATGACTAAATTTTTACCCAGGAAATATTTATAAGTAAACAAGATTTCCCAAGTGGACTGATTAATTGAATAAAATTACTGAATTCATACGGAAAACTGATTTTGTTACTAGATTTTGTTAATTGAAAAGCGCGTTAAATTTGCCATAATTTCTGTCACAATACTCGTTACAATAGGTGTACTATCCGTTTAAGTTAAACGAATGTTGGTAACCAAAACGCGTAGGCGTGTAAGACATAAAGATACAAATTTGTAGAAAAACGTAGGCGTGTTATTCGTTTTACTTTATGCG
>SCLH01000621.1:197278-250133 GCA_004367855.1 Oikopleura vanhoeffeni
ATTGAAAGCACATATTTTCGAAATTTTTTCTCAATGATCCTACAAAAATCATATCTGTACATATTATCCTACTGTGGACTCTGTCCACGCCCTAAATTTGTGTACGGTAGTGACGTCTGATTGGCGCTCTGAATGGCTGCCGCCCTAAAGGCTGTCTCTCGAATAGCTGGCCAGGCGTACAAAGTAGGCAGTGGACAGAGCTCCACAGTAGGGATATTCAGATATTTTCAAGTATTGGGTCGAACAATTCGCAAAAAGCGTTCGGACAAAGTTTGTATTTGTTTAGCTAACTTTTATACATTTTGATTGCCTTAGTAGAACGGATAGTTGCGACTACGTATTTTGGAAGCCCCTTTATGGCTAATTTTTCATCGATAAAGTCAATTTTCAGCGACCTATAATTAACCCCTAATTGGCCTCCGCGGCACATTTCTTATTTATGCTAAAACATTCTTTATCACCAATACCAGTTGCTAATTACGATAATCCAGAATAAACATGCTAGATCATATTTTCATTTATTTGACCACAATAACAGCGATGGTCTTTACCCAAAATGAAATGTTTTCTTGAAACCAAACTTAGCATAAAGCCCTTATTTTTCGAACTAATTCTACGAAAACCTGGATCTGTTAGTAAAGTTCACTCCAAAAAAGGGAAACTTGGGCGGAAAATCTAGATGACCTAGACAAAAAATATTGGCACTTGACAATAATCTGACTATGCGCTAGAGAGTTAAACTATTTATGTATTCTAGAATGGTTTCTTTATCAAAATTTTGATTCAAAATGTCAAAATTTTTATAACCGAGTATCCGAAAAAGCAAAAGTCGAGAAAATATTGTGAGTTACTTTTTTACATGCTTGTGCCAACAATCCTTGTAGAATTCTGCATCGGATCCATAATTTTTGTGAAAAATGAATGTTTTTAATAAAAGTGCTCACAGGCTAATAGGTAAATCAGGCTTATGGGCTTACCAGATATGCCCCAAAAGGGGGCTTTTAGTGGTCAACCACTGTAGTACATGTAGCATTGATTTTCCAGCTGTCTCTTATAGACGGGCTCTTATTATGTCTTAAGAATTAGCTATAATTTTTTTTAACAAATTTCAGTAGAAACCAGAATATTTCATTTTTCAATCTTTCATCATTATGTGAACATAATTAAAAACATTTGTTTGTATAAAAAAATAAATATGTTATTTCGAGAGAACACTGGTTAAAACTTTGCTCTTACAACTTTTTAACTCGAAAAATAAGACTTATTGCTCATCAATTTCAAGGACTGGAAAATTTAATATCAAACTTGGTCAAATTTATCCCACAAAAATCGCCATAACGTAAAGTTGGCTTTTTTGAACCTGAAACCGACCGTGGCTACCCAAGTAATAACCACATTTAATAACAAATTTGTATTTTAACGATGTCGTGGAGTTTACCCTAATTTATGGACGGAAATTTTCTCGGACGACCATAAGGTATCTTTTATAGTTACAATTTAGCTTTTTGGGCTAATTTTGGAGATCCAAGTTCCAGAACATTTGATTTTGGTCAAAAGTATAATTGTTGAATTCTAATTTTGAGATTACGTTATTTCGAGACGTTTAATCGAGATATTGTAAGAGCCACTTAGTACCGGAAAAAACGACCACGATGACTTTTATTACAGAAGTTTATTGGAAATTACTTACGTTTGTCATTTACGATAATAAATATGATGTTCATTATGTTTTTTATCTGCAGGATCATTCGGTACAAAAACTTATGGCCAAATAATTTCGATTTTCAGTTGAAAACACATGATTAATGTGCCGGGGTGGTTATTATGCTGTTTTTGTAGGGTTGCCCTTTACAAAAAAAGAAAACATCAAATAAAAAAAAAACTAGCTTTTTGGATTATCTCATTGGACAAAAATTCGGCCAATGAGATTAACATTTTTATTGGTTCAGCTAATCAGAATCAAAATATTAACAAGCCAGTTCCACTAGAGTTAAGCGTTAATAATTACCCATAATTCATCTGATTTAAATTAAATTCAATTTCCTTTGTTAGCGACCACCATTCTGGCTGTTTGATAGTAACAATCATCACTTTTGACCACCGGAAATGCGTCAAAGTGGATCCAATTATTTTCGATAATTTTTGATAACTTGGGAGTATCCTGATTTAAATTGACAAAACTTTCCAGAAAATAAGTATATCCTAATTAGACCAATTTCATCCTTTTTAAGCTGAAATTCATATCTTTTTTCCAACCTAAGTGGATCTTGAAAAAGAGGGTTATCTTTATAGCGCGTGTTCGAATCCCACTGATGTTGTCTAAGTGATTGTGTTAGTAATTTCCTTAGTGGTTACGCACCAATCAACTTTGGCGCTCTCAATATCAAGCACCCTTATTATCATACGCAAGACAGTCACTAAGACCAGGGGTCGGCACAATTGGATCGGATCGGTTGGATCAGAATAATCGATCCGATCCATTTGTTTTGAGAGGGCTACCGATCCGATCCATTTTTTTTGGTGAGTCCACCGACCCGATCAAATTTTTTGGGGGCCCTACCGATCCGATCCATTTTTTTTTGGAGAGTCCACCGATCCGATCCATTTTTTTTCGGCGGGTCCACCGATCCGATCCAAAATTGTTTTCGAATGTGCCGACCCCTGACTAAGACAACATAAGTGGGATTCGAACACGCGCTATAGAGATAGCCCTCATTTTGGCCACTTAGGTTGGAAAAAGGATATTGTATGCAAATTTAACATTTTTCTAATTTCGAAATTTTTATTTGAAGCGTTTGCTTTTAGCAAAATCAAGTTTCTTCTACGTGCTAATGTTTTCCTTGAAGCCTCAATGTGAAAATAAAGTTATACTTAACTGGTAGTTATGTCACTTTAACAGCACAAATATGTCTGCACAAAATAGCAAGAAAAGTTACACCTAATCGCAATTTCAGACCGTTTCTCACGATTTGTGTTGAGATAAAAATCAATTTTTAGACCTCAGTAATTTTGTCACATTTTTTTCGGCAATTTAAATTTCAAGAATCCCAAAAAATGTTTAGAGTCACAAATTGATTGCGAAGGAATTTTTTCTGAATTATCAAAATATTTCTTATAATTGGTCGAAATTTAAACCAATCAGAAACGTTTTAAAACCATTTTGCATGACATAAATTTAATCGTAGTAGGCTTCTTATGTAATTTGGCTAAACACAATTTACGAAAAACACAGTTAGATTTGAAAAGCTTACCACCGAGTTTGCGGCCATAAAGAAAGTCTACGATTATAACGACAATACGGCGTCGCCATTAATTGGTTAACAACGAATTTGGTCGAAACTGGGCGAAATGTCAAATCTGAAGCCAAAATAGAAGCTACAATATAATGCTTTAGACCCCGTCTAGGACCCTGTTTTAATTGGTCAAAAAAGCAACACAAGAGTCAATTGACCAATGAAATCATGCTATTCTTTAGGTCTCTGACGTCAAAGTTCTACAGGGCCAGCAAGTATAATTTTAGATATTCGCATAATTACCATTATATGATATAATTTATATCTAAAAAGGGCATTTCTAGACCTTTACTTTCGCGTTCGTGGTTGAACTTATTTTCGTAGATCTTATTGGTCAAATAAGTGAAATCTCGTGCTTTTATCGGTCATAAGTGGGTCAAAAGCGAACGCGAAAGTAAAGGCTTAGCGATACCAATCTTTGATATATCTTATTAGCTCATCTTATTGATTCCGCTAACGATTTCAGAGTGTGTGAGGCTCTGCGAGCTTAAAAAATTATTGAGGCTTTTTCCTAAATTTTCCAAAAAAAATTTTAATTTCTAAATTTTATTTTTATTTTCAAAGCCATTTTATTTCTTATTTATAAAGTAGCGTTTTAAAAGTTTTCAACTATGCCAAAGTGTTTGTGAATCTTTTTCCTGTGAATCCATTTTTTATAATTATCCTTAGTAGACTGAAGATCAATATTATTGCAGCTCCATAAAGTGAGAGCAATTTCATTATCTACTGCATACTTTGTCAACGCAGCACACCCATCATCAGTGATAGCTCCAGCGGCCGAGGAAAAGTTCAGCAAACGATGCAAACTAATAAAATCTTGCAATCCTTTTCATCGAATTTATACGTTTGTTTTTTTGCAAATTAGAAAAATTTATTTTCATTTATATCGATTGAGGGGCCTCCTGGCACATATCAGCTAGTTTTTTAGTCAAAGTTTTTATATAATTTGGCTCTTGAAAACTACTAATCCGATTGAGTTTTTAGATAGTTCAAACTAAGCACAATTATTAAAAAAAAATATAAAAAAAAACCGAATCAGAACATTGTTTCCAGTTTTTTTTAAACTGATAATCAAACAATTTTAGTAATCTCAGAAAAAAACCAAAAATGGTCCGATTCGAATCAATTATTTTTTTTTAATTATACTAAATATAATACACTAAATATTTGTGCTCAGTTTAAGCTATTTAAGAACTTAATGGGATAAGTAGTTTTCAAAAGCCGAATTATATACAAATTTTGGCTAAAAACTAGCTAATATATGCCAGGAGGCCCCGTTATCAATACAGAACAAAAAAATTTTGAGTTAAATTAAAACAATGCTTATTTGTACAGCAATATCCTAATTCAACCGGCGGATGGTCAAAATTTCTCACCTATGCTAAAGGTACGTTACTCACCTATGCTAAAGGTACCTTACTCATCTCTTTTCAATAACCTAATAAGGTCAGATAATATCCTTTTACCAACGGAACTCCATTTCAAAAACGTTAACTATTTCTATAGCGCTAGTTCGAATCCCACTAATGTTGTCTAAATCATTGTCTTAATGATTGCTTGAGTGATTACACACCGATCAAATTTAGCGGTCCCAATATCAAGCAACCTATAATCATACTCAAGACAATCACTAAGACAACATTAGTGAGATTCGAACACGCGCTATATAGATAGTAAACGTTTTTGAGATGGAGTTCCGTTGGTAAAAGGATATCGAAGATGATGCCTGTCACAAGAAAAAATGTTTATCTTATTTTGAGAGATTTGCTTCAAAACATGAATGCGTCATAATTACTTCCTCGAAAACAATAACATAACAACTCACTCACATTACACACGTGTGGTCCGCCTAATGGTTTTACAAACACATGAGTAATGTGCGTAGGTTGTAATTGTACTGTTTTCGAGGAGGTAATAAGGTGTCAGAAGTCAAGAAAAAATTCGCAACGACCAATTTTTCAGAACATATAAATCTGTAAAAACGTAAAATTAATAAAGGACTTAAATTTTTTAATTGTTCGAAATTTTGAATTAACCCGATTATGATTGATCTTAGTTCAAACAAATTCATATTTTGAAACGAATCTCCAAAAATTTTTTTTTGTGACGAGCATCATTTTCGATGGGTTACAGACCCAATACTATCACCCAATCAAAAACCCTTGATTGCAGAATAGACCGAGTTCATTGGTCAGATTTGGAAGGGATCAAGCAATCAAATGCTCAGATTTCGCATTTTTCAAATATTTGGGATCTGTCCTCTGAGTCGGTAATCCATATATGGTTAGTAATGCATGCGAATCTTCAATGGAGATGTTATCTATAGATCCGAGGGTGGGAGATTTTGAGTAACTTTCAGTTGGGTATAGATTTGAGTTTTAAATTACCAGAATTTAATTGAAATTGATTGGATTTGGGACCGGATTTAAACTCATGAAACAGATTTTTGGCGATAGTCGAAGAGTTAATCTATTATATTAAAACTATGTTAGCATTAATTTAGCAAACGTAGTTAGATATGCATTTAGCCCGACTTTCTTATCGGGCTATTTTTGGGCAAAAATGGTTGAATGAAAAAATATAAATTATAGAGTTAATTTCCTCATACGTCGATTTCGGGTAAAATTTTTCGAAATACCTTAAAGCCACTGGCTAACAATTTAAAAATTCATTTTCCTAAAACTCCATCGCACGAAATAGTTTTGTTATGAATCCAGTTCGCTTTGTCCAATTTTTTCCAATCTTTTCTATCAATAGAAGGGGTCTGGAAATTCTTTCCACATTTATTCTTTTTATCTCCTTTACCGCTCAAGTAATTCTAACCTTGGGCTTTAATAACTCGGTGGGTGCCGTGTGGTGGTTAAGTTTCTTATTAAATAATACGTTTCGCAGAAAATACGGGTGAAAGCAAAATAATGAATTTAAATAATTTTGCTGTATAATTTATAAACCAAAAAAATACATTGATGCCACATTTTTTGAAACCATCAAATATCACGTGAATTTGCGAATTGCAGTATTTTTCTTACAATCAGTGACCAAAATGGAAAGTTTATTTTTTCAGACTAAACATTTTTGGTCGACTTTTATGAAACATGTGTAGGCGCGAAAATCTATCAGTTTTAAGAAGAAAATTTGTATCCTTCTTGTACTACTGATTTATGCTGACGCACTTTTTATAACAACAGATAGCCATTTAAAAAATGATTCAAAAATCAATTGTTAGGGCTGCCTAGCAAAAAAATTAGATACCTGATAAATCTAAGTCTTATATATCTGAAAATTTAGGAAAAGGTAGTTTTTATCGGGTACTTATGTTTTGCTCGGGAGGCCTATCAATACTCCTACTCCGCTGGTCTGTCGTTTGTTGGTGTTCTTATTAAAAATCAACAAACTAAGTCCCCTACCTCCTTTAAATCCTCACGAGCGCGTCAGTGTTCTGTAACACGTTTTGAATATTTTTTGAAATTTCACTTAAATAGGAATGACAAACAGTTTTTAACATATTTTAGCATTATATTTTTATTAGATTAGTACGGACGAAAACATGCAGAATATAAACGCGTCCGTCTGGGTTAAATTGGTTATTTCTATTTTTTTGATATTTTTGAAAAACCAGTTTATTAAAGCACTGTCCTTGACGATTTCATAAGAATATTGTGGGAAAGTTCCATATAATGATGTGTCGGGTTTGCTGCAGTTTGGGTAAAATATCAAAATAGAGCCATAACAATATCTCGACTTTGATTAAGCTTTTTAAATTTATATATTCTTGTAAATAATTGCCCATCCGGCACACTAAACAGTATCTGGGAAATATGTGTCACACATAATGTGTGTTATGAGTACATGAATAAGTGGCTTTTAATCAACTACAAAAAATGTTGTACTAAACTTGTACTAAAAAAATATGTTTTGGAAAAAATACAACGTGCAAAAAACGATTTTCGGAAGCCAAACCGAGGATTATCTAATATTTTATTTTAAACAAAGTAATGATTAGGTTAAAAGGTTGTAAAGTCTCAAACTCTTGGTTTTGCTAAGGGGCCGTGTTATATTTTTTGATGTGTTATCAGAGAAATAAGAATAAAATTTTCAAAATACATACTACTGTAGTATTTATACGAATTATTTGAATTTCAACCAATTACATGAAGGGCTGTTGAGCCGTTTTTCTAATTCAAAATTGCGGCGCCCATGAGCTCGATTTAAAAAAAGATGCAAAATTTTGTCTTTCCAGTGGTCGTATAAAATTTTTTAGGATTTTGGTTACTATTTTTGTTTTTTTAATGCAGTCTTAAAAGCTCGGTAAAGGGCGTTCTGGTGGGCCTTGAGCAGATTATCAAACTGACCGTTTTTGACTTCATCATGTGACATGATTCATGTCTCACAAAAAATGAGGTATAAAAAAATAAAAACTAGTTTTGAAATAAAAAATTATTGTTCAAAGTTTTTTTGAAAACTANTAGACAACAAATGATATTAAACAATAATTTCAGAGTCAATTTACGAGAGAATTTTGATGAAAACATATAATAATTGTTAAATGGAACTAGAGAAAACACTTTGAAGTTTAACTTAACAGTAGTTCAAAATATAAATAAACGTTTAAATTCGTATGAATTGCACTGTTGCCCGTCACTGGGTACATTTTCGCGAATTTTTTTTTCTCATCCCCATTAAATGCCTTTTTGTTCATCGGAATTTTTTTTATTTTAATTTTAATTTTATTGCAAATTGGCTGAATTTATTTAAGCTATTGAAAAATGTATGTTGATAATGAAACTTTGCTTATATGGCTCGATCTATAGAATGATCACTAGTTGCGGAAATCGAGTCTGGGTACAGATTCATGTCTAAAGTCTACGAGTTAATATCTTTTTCCCGAGCTAAGTCCATCTCAAAAATGCTTACTTCTCTAATAGAGATCCTCTGTAGACTATAGGAGGGAGCGTTAAATCCGCTAAAAAATAAGGTTAATTGTTCTGGGAACTAATTTTTTAAAACAATTCGACGTAAAGGTATTTATTTCTTCATGCACGTCAAAAAACTCCTTAATTCTAGAAAGTCTAGTCAAAAACTGACTTTTAAAAAATAAAAAATAGGTGGATTATTTTAAGCGGATTAACGTTCCCTCGACTATAGGCTATAGTCTATAGCGCGTGTTCGAATCCCACTATTGTTGTCTTAGTGATTGCTTGAGTGATTACACACCGATGAACTTTGGCGGTCCCAACAATATCAAGCACCCTGCCTATAATCATACTCAAGACAATCACTAGAACAACATTAGTGGGATTCGAACACCGCGCTATAGAGATAGTAAGGATTTTTAAGGTGGACTTGGTTGGGAAAGGATATACATTATATTGTTAAATTGACAGGTAGTTGATGTACAAAAATAATAATGGGGATTTAATCAACAGGTTTCAAAGCCAGGATCCTTCATTTTTCCCCTTTTTAGTTCGTTTCGACACATGAATTTGAGAAGACCACATTTCCAGAAAATAATAATTACGGTGATGGTCACGATAAAGCATACCGCAGGTGAAATCAATGGAATCAAACTAAAACTTTTTGTTTCGACGAGTTCTTGGACCTGAATTTTAATTATATTCGTTGAAAATAACACTTTGGTTGAGTTTTAGTACCACAAAATGGATCAATGTGAATTATTAAAAGTTTTTAACTAATGCAGATCGAAAATAAAGATATGAAGAAACAAGCAATGGCCAATTGATAAATAAAGAACAGGGCATCTTTAGTGAGGATTGAAAGATATTTATCACATATGTCTTGATCACACTTTTGTTAATATCCCAGCCCGGGTTAGCAAACGTAGTGTGTTTTTAAGTAGTAGGGCCGGATATAACAAAAGCGTGATAAGGGATATCCCCTAATATATGTTCACTTAGTTCAACATTTTGTCATGCGATTTTTTTTGTTTAAATTTTGAAACAATAATAATTCGAGCATTCAAACTTTCGAACAAAAAATTTAACTGCGACCTTCAATTGTTAAAATGATAAAAATCGAAAAATATGAGTAGATAGCTGCTGTTTTATTCCTGTACATGGTCACAAAAGTACTGTTTTTCGTTAGAAAGTATTTTTCACGATGTTATCCTGCTGCTTATCCTTGAAAAAGGCCATAATCGATGTATTAACTTACGTTTTCAGGAATTTTGACAAGTTTGTTGATCTCCTGTTCATTATAATTTCACATTGTAATTTATTTAGGACAGGAAGTTACAACTTTAGGGAAATTGTACAGTATGATTTTTAATTTAAACTGTTTCGCCGAAAAGTTTTATCATGAGAAAAAATATCATTAAAATATTAAAGGGGGGATTATAAAATTTCCACTTTAATGGCTTGGGAGTCCCAAGTTGTACGAAAAATGCGAAAAAATTGCGAAGAGTTCCAATATTTGGCTACATTATCACCATTGCGGTCGGTAATCAAAGCCTAAAAAATATTTTTAATTTACACAAGCGTTTTTTTTTTCTTTAAAATATGATTGATATGAATCGCTTTATTACACTTTGGTTAGAAAGCACCTTGTGAGATTTTCTAGTATATTTAAGCCAAGAAAATCTCCCAACAGCTCTTTCTAACCAAAGTGTAATAAGTGATATACTGTATATCATATACAGCATATAGCATGTCACATTTTTGCTCATAATTTTTAGATTTTTTGCAGAAACCTGTTTGACACCGCTGATTGGTCAATGAGCTATATATGTTGAAGCACCACGTATTTGTAAATTTAAAGGTTCTGATTGGATTAGGTTGACTCTTCAAAAAAGTAAGAATATGAGCAAAAATGTGCCATGCGTAGCATATGATGACACTTACGCATAAAGAGCTCTGTTTATTCCTGAACATGGCCACAAAGTTTTTTTTGTTGTTGTTTTAACAATTATTTTTTACGATTTCATTAAAATTTCTTGATTTTTGAACTTTAAGTTGCCGTTCTTAAACAAAGAAAATTTTCTGATCTGGACGTGTTTCTGCTAACTCATAAACTTGGTGGTGTGAATACGTTTCTGTCAGATGGATAAAATCCAAAAATCGAATTTTAATTTTCTTTGTATTTCCCCATTAATTTACACTCACAGGCTCACAAGTTGTGTAAACGGGATTTCCTTATAAAAATAACAAACTTCATATGTTATATGCACCATGGAGTTAATTAAAGTTTATAATATTTATTCCAAAATAAATGTCCAAAACGTGAAATAATTTTCGTAAATTTCAAATTAAGATTTTTCATTTATATAAAAATTCTTAACAATTCTATGTTATTCGTCAATAATTGTCCCCATAAAATAAACCTAGTTTTTCGAAACGCTTAAATTCACGGCGAAAATCAGTTTGTGCATAAGTAAAATTTTCATCTTTATTCGTTGGTTCCCCTTTCTCTACCACAATTGCACACACACAGACATTTTGCTGTTGAATGATAAGTTTTGATGTTTTTTGTTCCCAAAGAATCTCATTTATTTTAATTTAAAAATATCAGGATTTTTCATTATTAAGAATTATGTGTCATGAATAATATCGCCCCTTATGTTGCGAATTTATCAAAAACTGAATTTAATATATCATTATTTTTTCGATACATTTATTAAATCCTTAATTGGCATTTTGACGGTAATTTAACCAATTTGATTTCTCCGTTCACTTTCAACTCCTAAGAAATGAAGCGTCAAAGTTTTCAAGCTTATGATCCGGGAGATTAATTGTGAAAACCCAAGATTTTCACGAAGACCTACAATGTTTGACTGATTTTCTGACTTTTGCTTTAATTTTTGTGACGAAAATTTAAATTTGCATTTTTGCCCACATTTAAGGAAGTCATGGTATCTACTAACCATAGTATACCATGTAAGTGTGGCAGATCGGTACATTTTTCAGAAAGAAAAAAGTACCTTGGATGTATGTTTTTGGCTTATTTTTTCAGAATTTACTCAGTTAGGTAATGTCTAAAAATCCAAAAATATATGTCAAAAAGGTCGACAGATTATCTTGAAATTTAGTCTCAAAACTTAAGGATTTGACGACTTGAAAGGTGCCAATTTTTCAATTAAAAAAGATCCGTACGCCTAATTCAAAAAATTTTCTACAGTATGCCTAAAAAAAAGTCTGAAAAAAGAATGATTCGGATCACATACAGTATGTACTTTTTTACTTGCGAAGTGGAAATTGTCCTTTAGGTAATTACGGCCCATAAAAATAGTAACAGGTGGATTTTATTTTCAAACCCTTGACATCCGGCTATAGCTTGGCGTTCAAAATAAAATCCACGTAGTTACCATTTTAAATTAGCCGTAATTAACTAAAGGACAATTTTCCACTTCGCAAGTAAAAAAAGTACATACTGTATGATATCATATCTTTTTCTCAACTGAACTCCATTTCAAAAACGTCTACTATCTCTATCGCGCGTGGTTCGAATCCCACTAATGTTGTCTTAGTGATCGTCTTGATTATGATTTAAGGCAAGGGTTCTTGATAATGGGACGCGCTAAATTTTATCGGTGTGTAATCACTAAGACAATCACTTAGACAACATCAGTGGGATTCGAACACGAGCAATCGTCTATAATTTCGGAGAATTCTCCCGATATGTATATTTGGGAAAAGTTTTTTTTTTTAAAATATTCAACATTTTTTAAAACAATTTCGAATTTGACAAAAAGAAAATGCGTAGGTAGAACATCTTCTATAACTTGTTTCAAACCGTATATTTACGCTTTTAATGTGCAGACTTAGCATAGCTTTCTATATGTTCATGATGAGAACAACCTGCAATTCAGATTTAAAATCAAAAACAGATATTTTCCTGGTTAATGCCAAAACAATTACATGAAATTAATTTTTTTGATGTTTTTTTCGTACTTCTAAGTTTCGTTTTTGCTGTTTGTATCAATCATAGTCGCTGACTGGAACCCTACCCATAACTTCTTGGTCAAAACAGATAATCCGAAATTGATCCGAAATCGCTATTTTTAGAATCATTCGGGTTTAGCAAAATGCCATCCCCGCAGAATTTTTTAAAGATTAATTTACCCAGAAATTACTGACGATTTGAAATAAGGAATTTCAAAATCAAAAATGGGTATCGATGTTTTTTGACCCATCTTGTAAGAGAATTTTTCTCTGGTCAAATTTTTCATAACAAAAAAAATCCTTAAAATGACCAGAAAAAAATTCTCTACAAAGATGGGTCAAAAACATCGTACCCATTTTGGACTTTTAAATTCCTTATTTCAAATCGTCACTAAAGTGGCCAGATGCTTTGAAACCAGCCCGAGATAATTTATTTTACGTTTGCTCTCGCACAAAAACATTCCTTTTTTTTCGAGCCAAAAATGAAAACCGTGCAGAGTTCTCCCGTACCGGAATTTGAACAGAAAGCAGATACCAATAAGGGCTCCACTCAAAAATAGGCACCATTAATAAGTTTTTGTAAAATATTTTATATAAATATTTCGAAAGTGTTGATAATGACAAAAAAAGAAGTAAACTTTTCGGTTAATATGTCAATTAGTACGCTTTAGTATTTTCTCGTCATTTTTATTATAAATTTTAATAAATTTAAAGCCAGACCGTTTTCGTCTGGTAAAGTCAATCCAACAAAATTTGTTGCCTGGTCAAGCCAATCCAAGCCAACGAAATTTGTTCGTCTGGTCAAGCCAAGTCAGCAGACAAATACCTCTGCTTGCGACTCGGCAGCCGAGGTCTGGTTAAAGCGTTATTTCTGAGGTAATTATGATAGTAATTTACTATCTTAAATTTTCGGCAATCTTCTGAATAGAATTGATATTACAGATTATCCCTAATTCTTACTTTGAACCAAGTTCATTTATTTGTGAGCCCCCTGCTTTGAACTGTTTATAACTACCAAACTTTTTGTGAGAAAAAATTAATCTGTCAAAATAAAAATCAATTTGGATTAAAATAGCGCAAACCTGGGCCTCCGAAAACAGTGATCGGAGTATTATATATTGATTCATAATGCAATTCGCAAAGATAACATTTTAAGATATTTTTTTTTTTTATTGCATTTTATTCATTGTGAAAAACATGATATTTGGCGTTTATTTATTATTGGAGAGCTTTTAAAATACAAATTGAGTAGTTTACAGTGAAAAGAATTAGAAATGACAGTTTATAACTTAAATTACTTGCAAAACAAATTCATCAGGGTATGTCGGAAGCAGTGTAAAACCGAGTTTGTAAATTTATAGAAGTCTACGATTCTGATTGGTGTAAGTTTTCCACAATCAGTATTTAGCTTATTAAAATAAAATTAATAAAAAAAAATCTTTCACGTCATCAGCAAACTAAATTTTTCTAATCATGAAATGAATTTTGCAACATAATGTAAATTTTACGTTTACAATGTATTCACAATTATGTTGAAAAGGGAATTTGTTCAAATTAACTGTTCCAATTAAGTCCATTTTTTTAATTTTTTGTTTATTTTTCAGTTAGTTTATTTGTCGCTTTAACAGTTTACAATATTGAAAATGACATAATAAATTCGAATCGTTGAAAAACATTCTCATAAAATTCATTTTTTGAATAATAAGTTTAAATATGTTTCACTAGAATCATAGTATTTTGGAACATCTATTTATGGAATGGTTTTTTAGACCAAATTTAATTTCGTCAGTAAACAAGCTAATTCGGGAGTATTCAGTTATAGAAAATTATTATATGGCAACTGATTATCACCCTATTCATTTTTTAATATAAATCAGCTAATTTTGTTTTATCATAATTTAACCCAAATTTGATGACATAAATTAAATTTGAGAGTCGATACTCTATAGTCTTTAGCCTATAGTAAAATAATTCACCGAAACCATGCCTAAATATCAAGATTAATTATAACTTGAAAAGAGTATAGTTTACATTTTTATTACTTGGTTTTGAAAAAGTCGCTTATGTAAGACTAATTTATTCCACAGCCTAAAATTAGAATTAAGTGTCTAAGTTAATCAAAGTGTTCTAAGTACGGATGAGATCAGGGAACGATTTTTAGTGATTTTTCGTTCCATTCTCTTTTTTGACTATCTTTTGCCTAAGCCCTCCTAAAATTTTTGTTTTCCCTTTGGAATCAAATGAAATTATAAAATAATATTCGCATTTTTCATCGAGATTATTTATGTTTTTTGAGGAGATTTTTAAGTAAATTTGACAGGACATGTCAGACAGGACCATTTCGTCTGAGACATTCTGTACTTTTGTGAAATGTAGAATTTGATAGGTCGATTTTCGAAAAATGAGTATTTATTTAGAAAAATTAAACATGTGGTTTTCTTTGGAAAATTTTGTATTTTCCGATTTCAAACCTTTACCTTAATTCAACGGCCCATGTGACAGGCCAGTTCCACTTAAAGCTATAACCCGATAATCGGAAACAGTTTCTATATCCTTTACCGAATACAGTGAATCAAAATTGCCGCGATAGGAAGGCTCACCACCCCTAATATAGCTAACCAATACACTGAATACTACACACATTTGGTTGTATTCCTATCGCGGCAATTTTGATTCACTGTATTCGGTACAAGGATTTCGATCCGACATTATTTGTACATTAGTGTTTTTTGCAGACAGAAATAACGTGTAATAATTACGCGAAAATTTTCGCTCTACAATTACTATGAACGTGCAACCGGTGTTTCGACAAGATATGACCGTGAAAAGTATTATAAAATTAATTATTTCTCAAGAATAATCGTTTTCCAAATGGATTAGGCCATACTTATTAATTAATTATTAATAATTATTAGGGAATACTGTCTGAAGTGAGATAAACTGTAATTAAAGTCAACCTGGCAACCGGTGTTTCGACAAAATCTGGCTGCAGAAATGTTCCAAAAGTTCTTCTGACAAAGTAAAAAGTGTTTAGGCCCTAAATTTGAGCGGATACTTCAGAAATAATTCCAGAATAAATTACCAAAAGACAGTTTCCGTCATTTTTAAAAATTATAATTTGATTAAGACTTATCATAAAGATATTTGCTTGTTGCATGAAAATCCGCTAGTTGCTAACTGATAAACGGATTCAGATTTGCACAAGGAAACTTGTCTGAGAAATTTCAAAATGGTACTGATTAATTGAGTTATATATAATGAAGTGTTGTCAGTCAACGGCTGACTATATCTGAAATTATACTTGCTGGTCTCGTAGAACTTCGAAGTCCGAGACACTTCTAGACCTGTTTTTGATTGGTCAATACCAAGAGTCAATGTTTATGCGAATGAAATCACGCGATTCTTTGGGACTCTGACGTCAAAGTTCTACGAGACCAGCAATATAATTTTAGATATCCCTTTAACGGATTTATACGTGATTTAAGTAATAAGTTTTTTTGACCTGCACATCACTTTTGAGTCAAATTTATTGTTTTTGACAAGATATTAAAAATCCCCGAAAAAATTCGATTTGCGGATTGTCTGTCCGGTAATCTACGAAAATAAAGAATTTTTCGTGATAAATTTGTAATAAATATTTTTTCAGAAAGGTTTTGGCTTTGAAGCGCTACAGAGAAAAATCTCGTTATTAACGCAAAATCCTAATTTTTCTGGAGAAACTATATCTATCAAAAATCAATAACATATGACTCAAAAATGCTGTGGCAAGTCAAAAAACGATCCTAAATCACTATAAATCCGTTAAAGGGATATAAATTATATCATTATTATATCATTATGCTCTTCGAATGTTTGATACAAATTTCCTATCTTATTTATAATCCAATTCCAAAAAAATGAATTTAGTGAGCGTTATTCACACTGAACAGAACAATTTCCGTATAATTACTGTAAGAAGCACTTTTTTACGACTTTTTTTAACATATGCCGATGCCATGTGGCGCAAATTAAAAATTGTCACACGTTATGAGTCAGACGTTATGACAATCGATAGTCGCTCTTATTTGTTTTTAAAAATGTCAGGGCTGCTGATTTTCGAAAATTCAATGAAACTTTTTTACAAAATATACAGTGGGTGAGACCAATGGGCAACACTTTTTCGCAAATTTGATTTTCAGACCTATAAGACCAATGGGCAACACTCTGAAATTTTTGGTAATTTTCTATGCCAATTTTTTTCGATTTACCATAATTTTGATAAATCTATAATAAATGAATATATTTGTGAAATTTCTCAGTATAATTGTTAAATTTTATAATCTAGAAACAAATCATCGAAAATCTGTGTGTTCAAGTTTTCAGAAAATACATGTATCAATTAAAAAATCGGACTAGTGGAGACTAATGGGCATCACCCTTCGTGTGAGACCAATGGGCAACAGTGAGACCAATGGCAACAGTGAGACAATGGGCAACAGTGCGACCATTCTGGGCAACACTTTTCGAAAAGCTTCGTGTGTTGCCAATTGGTATCACCACTGTATTTTAACTCACATGAAAATGAATTAGTTTTTCAAAAAACTTTGAAGCAATAATTTTTTTATCACTGTTGCCCATTGGTCTCACACGAAGGGTGATGCCCATTGGTCTCACTAGTCCGATTTTTTTAATTTGATACATGTATTTTCTGAAAACTTGAACACAGATTTTCGATAGTTTGTTCTAGATTATAAAATTTAACAATTATACTGTGAAATTTCAAAAATATATTCATTTATTATAGATTTATCAAAATTATGGGTAAATCGAAAAAAAATTGGCATAGAAAATTACCAAAAATTTCAGAGTGTTGCCCATTGGTCTTATAGGTCTGAAAATCAAATTTGCGAAAAAGTGTTGCCCATTGGTCTCACCCACTGTATATTTTGTAAAAAAGTTTCATTGAATTTTCGAAAATCAGCAGCCTGACATTTTTAAAAACAAATAAGAGCGACTATCGATTGTCATAACGTCTGACTCATACGTGTGACATTTTATTAATTTGCGCCACATGGCATCGGCATATGTTAAAACAAAGTCGTAAGAAAGTGCTTCTTACAGTAATTATACGGAAATTGTTCTGTTCAGTTTGAAATAACGCTCACTAAATTCATTTTTTTGGAATTGGGATTATAAATAAGATAGGAAATTTGTATCAAACATTCGAAGAGCATAATGATATAATTATATGATATAATTTATATCCCTTTAACGGATTTATAGTGATTTGGGATCTTTTTTTGACTTGCAGTGCAAGTCTTGCACAGCATTTTTGAGTCATATTTATTGATTTTTGATAAGATATAGTTTCTCCAGAAAAATTAGGATTTTCGTAATAAACGAGATTTTTCTCTGTAGCGCTTCAAAGCCAAAACCTTTCTGAAAAAATATTTATTACAAATTTATTACGAAAAATTCTTATTTTTCGTAGAAACTACCGGACAGACAATCCGCAAATCGAATTTCTTCGGGATTTTTAATATCTTATCAAAAACAATAAATTTGACTCAAAAGTGATGTGCAGGTCAAAAAACTATACTAAATCACTATAAATCCGTTAATGGGATATCTAAAATTATACTAGCTGATCTCGTAGAACTTTGACGTCAGAGTCCTAAAGAATCGCGTGATTTCATTCGTCAATAAACATTGACTCTTGTTTATTGACCAATCAAAACAGGTCCTAGAAGTGTCTCGGACTTCGAAGTTCTACGAGACCAGCAAGTATAATTTCAGATATAGTCAGCCGTTGACTGACAACACTTTCATTATTATATAACTCACATTAATCAGTACATTTTGAAATTTCTCAGACAAGTTTCCTTGTGCAAATCTGAATCAGTTTATCAGTTAGCAACAAGCGGATTTTCATGCAACAAGCAAATATCTTTATGATAAGTCTTAATTAAATTATAATTTTTAAAAATGACGGAAACTGTTTCTTTGGTAATTTATTCTGGAATTATTTCTGAAGTATCCCTCAAATTTAGGGCCTAAAAACTTTTTACTTTTGTCAGAAAAAACTTTTGGAACATTTCTGCAGCCAGATTTTGTCGAAACACCGGTTGCCAGGTTGACTTTAATTACAGTTTATCTCACTTCAGACAGTATTCCCTAATAATTATTAATAATTGATTAATAATTATTAATAAGTATGGCCTAATCACATTTGGAAAATGATTATTCTTGGGAAATAATTAATTTTATAATACTTTTCACGGTCATATCTTGTCGAAACACCGGTTAGCACGTTCATAGTAATTGTAGAGCGAAAATTTTCGCGGTAATTATTACACGTTATTCTGTCTGCAAAAAAACACTAATGTACAAATAATGTCGGATCGATATAGAAACTGTTTCCGGATTATCGGGTTATAGCTTTAGGTGGAACTGGCCTGTCAACTTGGGCCGTTGAATTAAGGGAGTAACCGACGGACGTTAATTTTAGCTGCATTCTCATTTTTGATATCGATTTCATTCCAAAAAAATTAAAAAAAAATTTCGATATAAAAAAATTTCGATATAAAAAAATTTCATAAATTTCGTATTTTTACGAAGTATTATTTTCATTCACTTTACTGTATCTTTTAAAGTATTAATCCGTTGAATTTAATTTTGCTTGCACATTTTGCCTGTGAATTCAATCTGGTATGTAAAAATAAAAAAAAATTATTTTTCGAAAAAAAAAATTTCAAAAATTTCTGACTTTTTCTAAGTATTATTTTCATTCAACTCACTGTATCTTGTAATGATCCGTTGAATCTGATTTTTGTTGCACAATTTGACTGTGAATTTGATCTTGAAGATCACAATAAAAAAAANTTCTACATTTCACAAAAGTACAGAATGTCTCAGACGAAATGGACCTGTCTGACATGTCCTGTCAAATTTACTTAAAATCTCCTCAAAAAACATAAAGAATTTCCATGAAAAATGCGAATATTATTTTATAATTTCATTTTGGATTCCAAAAGGGAAAAACAAAAATTTTAGGAGGGCTTAGGCAAAAGATAGTCAAAAAAGAGAATGGAACGAAAAATCACCAAAAATCGTTCCCTGATCTCATCCGTACTTAGAACACTTTAATTAACTTAGACACTTAATTCTAATTTTAGGCTTGGAATAAATTAGTCTTACATAAGCGAGTTTTTTCAAACCAAGTAATACAAATTTAAACTATACTTTTTTCAAGGTATAATTAATCTTGATATTTAGGCATGGTTTCGGTGAATTATTTCGCTATAGGCTAAAGACTATAGAGTATCGACTCTCAATTTAATTTATGTCATCAAATTTGGGTTAAATCATGATTAAACAAAATTAGCTGATTTATATTAAAAATAAATAGGGTGATAATCAGTGTCCATGTAATAATTTTCTATAACTGAATACTCCCAAATTAGCTTGTTTACGACGAAATTAAATTTGTTCTAAAAAACCAATCCATAAATAGATGTTCCAAAATACTATGATTCTAGTGAAACATATTTAAACTTATTATTCAAAAAATGATTTTTATGAGAATGTTTTTCAACGATTCGAATTTATTATGTCATTTTCAATATTTTTAAAGCGACAAGTAAACTAACTGAAAAAATAAACAAAAAATTAAAAAAAAAATGGACTTAATTTGGAACAGTTAATTTGAACAAATTCCCTTTTCAACATAATTGTGAATACATTGTAAAACGTAAAATTTTACATTATTGTTGCAAAATTCATTTCATGATTAGAACAATTGAGTTTGCTGATGACGTGAAAGAATTTTTTTTTATTAATTTTTTTTTAATAAGCTAAATACTGATTGGTGGAAACTTACACCAATCAGAATCGTAGATTTCTATAAATTTACAAACTCGGTTTTTAACACTGCTTCCGACATACCCTGATGAATTTGTTTTACAAGTAATTTAAGTTATAAAACTGTCATTTCTAATTCTTTTCACTGTAAACTACTCAATTTGTATTTTAAAAGCTCTCCAATAATAAATAAACGCCAAATATCATGTTTTCACAATGAAATAAAATGCAAATAAAAAAAATAAATATCTTAAAATGTTATCTTTTGCGAATTGCATTTAAAATGATCAATATAATACTACCGATCACTGTTTTCGGAGGCCCAGGTTTGCGCTACTTTTAATCCAAATTGATTTTTATTTTGACAAGATTAATTTTTTCTCACAAAAAGTTTGGTAGTTTATAAACAGTTCAAAGCAGGGGGCTCACAAATAAATGAACTTGGTTCAAAGTAAGAATTAGGGATAATCTGTAATATCAAATTCTAATTCAAGAAGATTGCCGAAAATGTACAGATACATTGTAGTAAATTACTACATTGTAGTAAATTACTATCATAATTACCTCAGGAAGATAACGCTTTTAACCAGACCTCGGCTGCCGAGTCGTCAAGCCAGAGGTATTTGTCTGGCTTGACTTGGCTTGACCAGACGAACAAATTTCGTTGGCTTGGATTGGCTTGACCAGGCAACAAATTTTGTTGGATTGACTTTACCAGACGAAAACGGTCTGGCTTTAAATTTTATTAAAATTTATAAATAAAAATGACGAGAAAATACTTAAAGCGTTCTAATTCGACATATTAACTGGAAAGTTTACTTCTTTTTTTTGTCATTATCAACACTTTCTGAAATATTATATAAAATATTTTACAAAACTTATTNGATTCTCTGGTTTTAGAACAACAATGATATTAAACAATAATTTCAGGTCAATTTACGAGAGAATTTTGATGAAAACATATAATAATTGTTAAATGGAACTAGAGAAAACACTTTGAAGTTAACTTAACAGTAGTTCAAAATATAAATAAACGTTTAAATTCGTATGAATTATTGCACTGTTGCCCGTCACTGGGTACATTTTCGCGAATTTTTTTTTCTCATCCCATTAAATGCCTTTTTGTTCATCGGAATTTTTTATTTTTAATTTTAATTTAATTGCAAATTGGCTGAAATTATTTAAGCTATTGAAAAATGTTATGTTGATAATGAAACTTTGCTTATATGGCTCGATCTATAGAATGATCACTAGTGCCGGAAATCGAGTCGTACAGATTCATGTCTAAAGTCTACGAGTTAATATCCTTTTCCCGAGCTAGTCCATCTCAAAAATGCTTACTTTCTCTAATAGAGATTCTCTGTAGACAATAGGAGGGAGCGTTAATATCCGCCTAAAAAATAAGGTTAATTGTTCTGGGAACTAATTTTTTTAACAATTCGACAGTAAAGGTATTTATTTTCTTCATGCACGTCAGAAAACTCCTTAATTCTAGAAAGTCTAGTCAAAAACTGACTTTAAAAAAAATAAAAAATAGGTGGATTATTTTAAGCGGATTAACGTTCCCGACTATAGGCTATAGTCTATAGCGCGTGTTCGAATCCCACTATTGTTGTCTTAGTGATTGCTTGATGATTACACCGATGAACTTTGGCGGTCCCCAATATCAAGCACCCTGCCTATAATCATACTCAAGACAATCACTAAGACAACAAATTATGGGATTCGAACAGCGCTATAGAGATAGTAAGGATTTTTAAGGTGGACTTGGTTGGGAAAGGATATACATTATATTGTTAAATTGACAGGTAGTTGATGTACAAAATATAAATGGGGATTTAATCAACAGGTTTCAAAGCCAGGATTCTTCATTTTTCCCCTTTTTAGTTCGTTTCCGACACATGATTTGAGAAGACCACATTTCCAGAAAAATAATAATTACGGTGATGGTCACGATAAGCATACCGCAGGTGAAATCAATGGAATCAAACTAAAACTTTTTGTTTCGACGAGTTCTTGGACCTGAATTTTAATTATATTCGTTGAAAATAACACTTTGGTTGAGTTTTAGTACCACAAAATGGATCAATGTGAATTATTAAAAGTTTTTAACTAATGCAGATCGAAAATAAAGAGATGAGAAACAAGCAATGGCCAATTGATAAATAAAGAACAGGGCATCTTTAGTGAGGATTGAAAGATATTTATCACATATGTCTTGATCACACTTTTGTTAATATCCCAGCCCGGGTTAGCAAACGTAGTGTGTTTTTAAGTAGTAGGGCCGGATATTACAAAAAGCGTGATAAGGGATATCCCCTATATATTGTTCACTTAGTTCAACATTTTTCATGCGATTTTTTGTTTTAAATTTTGAAACAATAATAATTCGAGCATTCAAACTTTCGAACAAAAAATTTAACGCGCCCTTCAATTGTTAAAATGATAAAAATCGAAAAATATGAGTAGATAGCTGCTGTTTTTATTCCTGTACATGGTCACAAAAGTACTGTTTTTCGTTAGAAAGTATTTTTCACGATGTTATCCTGCTGCTTATCCTTGAAAAAGGCCATAATCGATGTATTACTTACGATTTCAGGAATTTTGACAAGTTTCGTTGATCTCCTGTTCATTTATAATTTCACATTGTAATTTATTTAGGACAGAACAGTTACAATTTATGGAAATTGTACAGTATGATTTTTAATTTAAACTGTTTCGCCGAAAAGTTTTATCATGAGAAAAAATATCATAAAATATTAAAGGGGGGATTAATAAATTCCACTTTAATGGCTTGGGAGTCCCAAGTTGTACGAAAAATGCGAAAAAATTGCGAAGAGTTCCAATATTTGGTACATTATCACCATTGCGGTCGGTAATCAAAGCCTAAAAAATATTTTTAATTTTCACACAAGCGTTTTTTTTTTTTTAAAATATGATTGATATGAATATCGCTTTATTACACTTTGGTTAGAAGCACCTTGTGAGATTTTCTAGTATATTTAAGCCAAAGAATCTCCCAACAGTCTTTCTAACCAAAGTGTAATAAGTGATATACTGTATATCATATACAGCATATACGCATGTCACATTTTTGCTATATTTTTAGATTTTTTGCAGAAACCTGATTGACACCGCTGATTGGTCAATGAGCATATATTGTGAAGCACCACAGTATTTGTAAATTTAAAGGTTCTGATTGGATTAGGTTGACTCTTCAAAAAAGTAAGAATATGAGCAAAAATGTGCCATGCAGTAGCGATATGATGACATTACGCAGATAAGAGCTCTGTTTATTCCTGAACTGGCCACAAAGTTTTTTTTGTTGTTGTTTTACAATTATTTTTTACGATTTCATTAAAATTCTTGATTTTTGAAACTTTAAGTTGCCGTTCTTAAAACAAAGAACTTTTCTGATCTGGACGTGTTTCTGCTAACTCATAAACTTGGTGGTGTGAATACGTTTCTGTCAGATGGATAAAATCCAAAAATCGAATTTTAATTTTCTTTGTATTTCCCCATTAATTTACACTCACGGCTCACAAGTTGTGTAAACGGGATTTCTTATAAAAATAACAAACTTCATATGTTAATGCACCATGGAGTTAATTAAAGTTATTAATATTTAGTTCCAAATAAATGTCCAAAACGTGAAATAATTTTCGTAAATTTCAAATTAAGATTTTTCATTTAATATAAATTCTTAATACAATTCTATGTTATTCTCGTCAATAATTGTCCCCATAAAATAAAACTAGTTTTTCGAAACGTTAAATTCACGGCGAAAATCAGTTTGTGCATAAGTAAAATTTTCATCTTTATTTCGTTGGTTCCCCTTTCTCTACCACAATTCCACACAAGCAGACATTTTGCTGTTGAATGATAAGTTTTGATGTTTTTTGTTCCAAAGAAATCTCATTTATTTTAATTTAAAAATATCAGGATTTTTCATTATTAAGAATTATGTGTTATGAATAATATCGCCCCTTATGTTGCGAATTTATCAAAAACTGAATTTAATATATCATTATTTTTTCGTATACATTTATTAAATCCTTATTGGCATTTTGACGGTAATTTACCAATTTGATTTCTCCGTCACTTTCAACTCCTAGAAAATGAAGCGTCAAAGTTTTCAAGCTTATGATCCGGGAGATTAATTGTGAAAACCCAAGATTTTCACGAAGACCTACAATGTTTGACTGATTTTCTGACTTTTGCTTTAATTTTTGTGACGAAAATTAAATCTTTGCATTTTGGCCCACATTTAAGAAAGTACTGGTATCTACTAACCATAGTATACCATGTAGTGTGGCAGATCGGTACATTTTTCAGAAAGAAAAAAGTACCTTGGATGTATGTTTTTGGCTTATTTTTTCAGAATTTACTCAGTTAGGTAATGTCTAAAAATCCAAAATATAATGTCAAAAAGGTCGACAGATTATCTTGAAATTTAGTCTCAAAACTTAAGGATTTGACGACTTGAAAGGTGCCAATTTTTTCAATTAAAAAAGATCCGTACGACTTAATTCAAAAAATTTTCTACAGTATGCCTAAAAAAAAGTCTGAAAAAAGAATGATTCGGATCACATACAGTATGTACTTTTTTACTTGCGAAGTGAAAATTGTCCTTTAGGTAATTACGGCCACATAAAAATAGTAACCCAGGTGGATTTTATTTTCAAACCCTTGACATCGGCTATAGCTTGGCGTTCAAAATAAAATCCACGTAGTTACCATTTTAAATTAGCCCGTAATTAACTAAAGGACAATTTTCCACTTCGCAAGTAAAAAAAGTACATACTGTATGATATCATATCTTTTTCTCAACTGAACTCCATTTCAAAAACGTCTACTATCTCTATCGCGCGTGGTTCGAATCCCATATGTTGTCTTAGTGATCGTCTTGATTATGATTAATAGGCAAGGGTCTTGATAATGGGACCGCTAAATTTTATCGGTGTGTAATCACTAAGACAATCACTTAGACAACATCAGTGGGATTCGAACACGAAGACGTCTATAATTTCGGAGAATTCTCCCGATATGTATATTTGGGAAAAGTTTTTTTTTTTTAAATATTCAACATTTTTAAAACAATTTCGAACGATTTTGACAAAAAGAAAATGCGTAGGTAGAACATCTTCTATAACTTTTCAAACCGTAAAATATTTACGCTTTTAATGTGCAGACTTAGCATAGCTTTCTAATGTTCAGATAGAGAACCAACCTGCAATTCAGATTTAAAATCAAAAACAGATATTTTCCTGGTTAAATGCCAAAACAATTACATGAAATTAATTTTTTTGATGTTTTTTTGCGTACTTTAAGTTTCGTTTTTGCTGTTTGTATCAATCATAGTCGGTGACTGGAACCCTACCCATAACTTCTTGGTCAAAACAGATAATCCGAAATTGATCCGAAATCGCTATTTTTAGAATCATTCGGGTTTAGCAAAATGCCATCCCCGCAAGAATTTTTAATAAGATTAATTTACCCAGAAATTACTGACGATTTGAAATAAGGAATTTCAAAAGTCAAAAATGGGTATCGATGTTTTTGACCCATCTTGTAAAGAATTTTTCTCTGGTCAAATTTTTCATAACAAAAAAAAATCCTTAAAATGACCAGAAAAAAATTCTCTACAAAGATGGGTCAAAAACATCGATACCCATTTTGACTTTTGAAATTCCTTATTTCAAATCGTCACTAAAGAGTGACCCCAGATGCTTTGAAACCAGCCCGAGATAATTTATTTTACGTTTGCTCTCGCACAAAAACATTCCTTTTTTTTCGAGCCAAAAATGAAAACCGTGCAGAGTTCTCCCGTACCGCGGAATTTGAACAGAAAGCAGATACCATAAAGCTCCACTCAAAAATAGGCACCATAATAATAGTTTTGTAAAATATTTTATATAATATTTCAGAAAGTGTTGATAATGACAAAAAATTTAGTAATTATGATATCTGATTCTCGACTTTTTACCATAAAACTGGTAAAAACGTAGGTCTGAGGCTTTAAATTTCTTTATATAAGTATATTTTCGATATTTTACAAAACTTATTTATGGTGCCTATTTTTGAGTGGAGCCTTATGGTATCTGCTTTCTTTTCAAATTCCGGGTACGGGAGAACTCTGCACGGTTTTCATTTTTGACTCGAAAAAAAAGGATGTTTTTGTGCGAGAGCAAAGGGAAAATAAATTATCTCGGGCTGGTTTCAAAGCATCTGGGGTCACTCTTAGTAATTTCTGGGTAAATTAATCTTTAAAAATTCTGCGGGGATGGCATTTTGCTAAACCCGAATGATTCTAAAAATAGCGATTTCGGATCAATTTCGGATTATCTGTTTTGACCAAGAAGTTATGGGTAGGGTTCCAGTCACCTACTATGATTTGATACAAACAGCAAAAACGAAACTTAGAAGTACGAAAAAAACATCAAAAAAAATTAATTACATGTAATTGTTTTGGCATTTAACCAGGAAAATATCTATTTTGATTTTAAATCTGAATTGCAGGTTGGTTCTCATCATGAACATCAGAAAGCTATGCTAAGTCTGCACATTAAAGCGTAAATATTTTACGGTTTGAAACAAGTTATAGAAGATGTTCAGCTTACAAAGTGTTCTACCTACGCATTTTCTTTTTGTCAAAATCGTCGAAATTGTTTTAAAAATGTTGAAAATTTAAAAAAAAAAAAACTTTTCCCAAAATATACATATCGGGAGAATTCTTTCGAAATTATGGACGATTCTTGTGTTCGAATCCCACTGATGTTGTCTAAGTGATTGTCTTAGTGATTACACACCGATAAATTTAGCGGTCTCATTATCAAGACCCTTGCCTATAATCATAATCAAGACGATCACTAAGACAACATAAGTGGGATTCGAACACGCGCTATAGAGATAGTAGACGTTTTTGAAATGGAGTTCCGTTGAGAAAAAGATACGATATCATATGTGATCCGAATCATTCTTTTTTTCAGACTTTTTTTAGGCATACTGTAGAAATTTTTTTGAATTAAGTCGTACGGATCTTTTTTAATTGAAAAAGATTGGCACCTTTCAAGTCGTCAAATCCTTAAGTTTTGAGACTAAATTCAAGATAATCTGTCGACCTTTTTGACATTATATTTTGGATTTTTAGACATTACCTAACTGAGTAAATTCTGAAAAAATAAGCCAAAAAACATACATCCAAGGTACTTTTTTCTTTCTGAAAAAATGTACCGATCTGCCACACTTATGGTATACTATGGTTAGTAGATACCATGGTACTCCCTTAAATGTGGGCAAAAATGCAAAGATTTAATTTTCGTCACAAAAATTAAAGCAAAAGTCAGAAAATTCTCAAAAATCAGTCAAACATTGTAGGTCTTCGTGAAAATCTTGGGTTTCACAATTAATCTCCCGGATCATAAGCTTGAAAACTTTGACGCTTCATTTCTAGGAGTTGAAAGTGAACGGAGAAATCAAATTGGTAAAATTACCGTCAAAATGCCAATTAAGGATTTAATAAATGTATCGAAAAAATAATGATATATTAATTCAGTTTTGATAAATTCGCAAACATAAAGGGGCGATATTATTCATGACACATAATTCTTAATAATGAAAAATCCTGATATTTTTAAATTAAAATAAATGAGATTTCTTTGGAACAAAAAACATCAAAACTTATCATTCAACAGCAAAATGTCTTGTGTGTGCAATTGTGGTAGAGAAAGGGGAACCAACGAATAAAGATGAAAATTTTACTTATGCCACAAACTGATTTTCGCCGTGAATTTAACGGTTTCGAAAACTAGTTTTATTTTATGGGGACAATTATTGACGAGAATAACATAGAATTGTATAAAGAATTTTTATATAAATGAAAAAATCTTAATTTGAAATTTACGAAAATTTATTCACGTTTTGGACATTTTATTTGGAACTAAATATTATAAACTTTAATTAACTCCATGGTGCATAAAATATGAAGTTTGTTATTTTTATAAGGAAATCCCGTTTACACAACTTGTGAGCCTGTGAGTGTAAATTAATGGGGAAATACAAAGAAATTAAAATTCGATTTTTGGACTTTATCCATCTGACAGAACGTATTCACACCACCAAGTTTATGAGTTAGCAGAACACGTCCAGATCAGAAAAGTTATTCTTTGTTTTAAGAACGGCAACTTAAAGTTCAAAAAATCAAGAAATTTTAATGAAATCGTAAAAAATAATTTTAAAACAACAACAAAAAGACTTTGTGGCCATGTTCAGGAATAAACAGAGCTCTTATCTGCGTAATATCATCATATGCGTACAGCATGGCACATTTTTGCTCATATTCTTACTTTTTTGAAGGAGTCAACCTAATCCAATCAGAAGCTTTAAATTTACAAATACGTGGGTGCTTCACATATTTATATGCTCATTGACCAATCAGCGGTGTCAATCAGGTTTCTGCAAAAATCTAAAAATATGAGCAAAAATGTGACATGCTGTATATGCTGTATATGATATACAGTATATCACTTTATTACACTTTGGTTAGAAAGAGCTGTTGGGAGATTTTTCTTGGCTTAAATATACTAGAAAAATCTCACAAGGTGCTTTCTAACCAAAGTGTAATAAAGCGATATCATATCAATCATATTTTTAAAAGAAAAAAAACGCTTGTGTAAAATTAAAAATATTTTTTTAGGCTTTGATTACCGACCGCAATGGTGATAATTGTAGCCAAATATTGGAACTCTTCGCAATTTTTCGCATTTTTCGTACAACTTGGGACTCCCAAGCCATTAAAGTGGAATTTATTAATCCCCCCTTTAATATTTTAATGATATTTTTTCTCATGATAAAACTTTTCGGCGAAACAGTTTAAATTAAAAATCATACTGTACAATTTCCCATAAAGTTGTAACTGTCCTGTCCTAAATAAATTACAATGTGAAATTATAATGAAACAGGAGATCAACGAAACTTGTCAAAATTTCCTGAAATCGTAAGTTAATACATCGATTATGGCCTTTTTCAACGATAAGCAGCAGGATAACATCGTGAAAAATACTTTCTAACGAAAAACAGTACTTTTGTGACCATGTACAGGAATAAAAACAGCAGCTATCTACCTCATATTTTTCGATTTTTTTTCATTTTAACAATTGAAGGTCGCAGTTAAATTTTTTGTTCGAAAGTTTTAATGCTCGAATTATTATTGTCTCAAAATTTAAACAAAAAAATCGGATGACAAAATGTTGAACTAAGTGAACAATACATAGGGGATATCCCTTTATCACGCTTTTGTTAATATCCCGGCCCTACTACTTAAAAACACACAACGTTTGCTAACCCGGGCTGGGATATTAACAAAAGTGTGATCAAGACATATGTGATAATATGTCTTTCAATCCTCACTAAAGATGCCCTGTTCTTTATTTATCAATTGGCCATTGCTTGTTTCTCATATCTTTATTTTCGATCTGCATTAGTTAAAAACTTTTAATACTTTCACATGATACATTTTGTGGTACTAAAACTCAACCAAAAGTGTTATTTTCAACAAAAATAATTAAAATTTCAGGTCCCAAGAACTCGTCCAAACAAAAAGTTTTAGTTTGATTCCATTGATTTCACCTGCGGTATGCTTTATCGTGACCATCACCGTAATTATTATTTTCTGGAAATGTGGTCTTCTCAAATTCATGTGTCGGAAACGAACTAAAAAGGGGAAAAATGAAGAATCCTGGCTTTGAAACCTGTTGATTAAATCCCCATTTATATTTTGTACATCAACTACCTGTCAATTTAACAATATAATGTATATCCTTTTCCNCTTACTATCTCTATAGCGCGTGTTCGAATCCCACTAATGTTGTCTTAGTGATTGTCTTGAGTATGATTATAGGCAAGGGTGCTTGATATTGGGACCGCCAAAGTTCATCGGTGTGTAATCACTCAAGCAATCACTAAGACAACAATAGTGGGATTCGAACACGCGCTATAGTCGAGGGAACGTTAATCCGCTTAAAAATAATCCGCCTATTTTTTATTTTTTAAAAGTCAGTTTTTGACTAGACTTTCTAGAATTAAGGAGTTTTCTGACGTGCATGAAGAAAATAAATACCTTTACTGTCGAATTGTTTAAAAAAATTAGTTCCCAGAACAATTAACCTTATTTTTAGGCGGATTAACGCTCCCTCCTATAGTCTATAGAGAATCTCTATTAGAGATAGTAAGCATTTTTGAGATGGACTTAGGTCGGGAAAAGGATATTAACGGCTGAAACGTTTTCTACAGAAATAAAAAATGCATCAAGTTATACTATTCAAAGAACATCATGAACGCTTAGGAATTTGTCCTGCTCTTTGATCTTTCGGTTCACTGGTAACCAGTGACTGGTTATCAGAGAAAACCAGCAATTTTTACAGAAAATGAACTTTACTCAACCAGATGAATTTTATATTTTTTTTTAATTTTAGTTATATCATAACTCACATTTGATATATTGATCTACTCAAAAGAGAGAATTTTACTTCATTACGGATATTTTCAAAATTTTGCTTTTGATCTCAAATTTTTAAATCATTTCATTATTTTGGAAGTTTTATTTCAAATTTTTATAATGTAGAAGTCTATCGGAAAAAAACCGACTCAGTAAAATTTCCACTTCCTGCCCCTGGGATCCTCCTTCAAATTAATTTTATGCATAAAAGATCGTTGTATTTATTTATTAAAAGAATATAACAGGAATTATCTCGTCGTATCTGTTTGAAGATCTTTCGATTTTTGTTGTAAAAATAATTCCAGTTTTTGTTGATAATTCATCAATGAGTCCTAAATTTATCAAATTATAAAATAATTAATAATAAAATAATATTAAACTCTATACAGGGGAGGCCGATATCGCCGGCCCAATACCGCCGAATTTGCCGGAAAAAACCTACGCAATTTCACGATTTTCAGCTAAAATACTTCTTGTGCCAATATCGCCGAATGTGCCAATATCGCCGAATTTGCCAATATTTGAGGGTCATGAATGACGTCATTTTCAGAATTGACTTTCCCAAATCTAGTCTTTNCAACTTTTATTTGATTGCTTTTCGTAGAGTATTTAATTCTACGCATTTTGGTGATTTACTTCAAACGAATCTATTGTGAAAATCCTTATATAATTCAAAAATTGTTCGACATACAGTATGTGTTTTTTTTACTTGCGAAATGAAAATTTTCATTTAGGTAATTAGGGCCAATAACAAATGGTAACTAGGTGGATTGTATGTTAAAAGCCAAGCTATTTTTTAACTAAAAGTTCAAACTGTACAAAAAACAGGTTTGCAAAATACATATTTGATTCATACTCATGAAGAATCTTCATTGAAGATAATGTCTTGTAGCCGGTCTTACCATGACTGCAAATAAACCAACATAATAATAATAGCCGATGTCAAGAGTTTGAAAATATAATCCATCTAGTTACGATTTTTTATCGGCCGTAATAACCTTAATGACAATTTTCATTTCGCAAGTAAAAAAAACACATACTGTATGTGATACAAAAGTGACCGAATTATTTTTTTTCAAAATGTATATCCTCCATGAGTTTTCATGGTACAACAATGATTCATCACTTAAATTAGACTTAGAGACACATTCTGAAATAATAATTCGGTCACTTTTGTAAGCACGTTTCTGATTGAACGAGCCATCCGTCACTTTCGATTTTTTAATGATGCAAAATTTTTGTTCAAATATATCAGAGAGGTAATATTTGGTCCAACGATTTGTACTGTTGCGACAATTGGCCATTGAAAAACCCTTAAAATGCGACGACCACCCCCTTAAAATTCGACCAGTACTTCCTGAAAGATTAAGCTATTATTTGGTATAGAAACACATTTTCTGGTTGATTTCAATTCTATTGATTATTACTTTCGATCTCATTTCGTTTTTGCGTTATTCAAATTCAAATCAATCAGTAAAAAAAATAACCTGCATTTGTCTCCAAAGGTGGAAAATCAACCTGTACATATCTCTAAAATTGGCGACTTCTGTGGATGAAAATACACCTTTTCACCTTTGTCTGACAACAAGACATAATAATAAATGCACAACGAACTTAAAAAGTGGTGACGAAGTGCTACCATTCTCCAAAATATCTTTTCCTGATGATGTATACTAACTATTCCTTTATGAAAACCAAGGTTCTCTTATGGAAATGTTTTTTCTTAAATTGCGTTTCTATAAGAGAGTATTTGGTGTTTTGGTGTTTAATGATAGTTTGAACCTTTTAATTGGGCGTAAAGTTCACAATTTTCACTTCTCATTTTCTCAAGCGGCAAATTATATTTTTTTCCAATGAATTGGGGGGATTTTGTGAATGTCAAAAATAGTATCTCATCCATCTGGCCATTTTATTAATTATTCAAAAGCGAGGGTTCATTTAATTAAAAACGTTCGATGCTAAAATGTTTAGAAATATAGATTTATAGTACAGTCATACACCTCTTACTGGAACACCTTGATTTTGAATTTGCGCCTAATCTAAAAGTTTTTTGCAGACAATTTTTGAATTGAAAGATAGCGTTTTGAATTCTGGTTTTGATCAACTTAAAAAGTCTATACATAGCGCTTCAGATTGAGCGAAAATTCAAAATGACCTTTGATTGGCCTTAACGAGTTGAAGTTTTAATTTGCACAAAATTGACTTTACGTGAAGTTGCAAAACATGGGAAACAACATTTTTAGACACATCGGAGTTAAAATAAAAAATACTGTTTTTAATCCTTCTGGGTATTGACAAAATTTTTGTGAGTTGCAGAACATTCTGTTTTTTATTTCAAAAGCATTTTCAAAAAACCAAATTCCTCGGCCACCCTGGAACTGCATAAATAAATGTCGACGACATTATGTCGTATTATTTAGTTCCAAAACCACTTTGGCTACAGTGAAGTGCTTTTAAAAGGACGCGTAAAAACTTTGCACTTACTTTTCACTTTCGAAAAAGCAAAAAAAAATCATCTTTATGTTAAACATTTTGGAAAATCATGACCTACTTCTAGAATATAAAATTAATAAAAAATTCGGTAATATTATTGTTTATAGAAGTTATTTTAAAAAGAAAATATAAGTATTCGTAAATTTTTTTGAATTTTTACAGTATGTAAATTTTTTGCTCGAGAAAAACAATCTCGAGTGAAATGGAGGAAAGAGAAACATGCTACTGCGAAATTACTCCAACTCAATCTGCGAAAAATATTATCAGTACGAAAAAATTCTGATTTGAAAATAATTGTAATAAATCGAAAGCTTATCAACTATTAGTTTTTCTGAAATAAATGCATATGTTTATAAAGCGCTGCTTGGAGATTTTTCTAGGCTTAAATATACTATAAAAATCTCCTAACAGCGCTTTCTGACCAAAGTGTAATAAAGGGATATATATAACATATCTCGAAAACCAAAAGAACATAAACATGAGTGGTCAATTTATTTTTAGGCATGCGCTCATTTGCTATCCATAGTATGAATTTCATACCGTAAATCTCCAGACCCTAGCCTTGCTATTCTCGACCTAAACTTTTACATACTGTACATACAAATTTCAAAATTGAAATTTTTTCTGCTAATTTTTATTCCAAAATGGCGCTTGATTTTCAACTGTTGAGTTGCACNGAGTAAGATGCCTACAGTATTTTTATGGTGCAGAAGAAGGATTCAAATGGTTTTAAAATTTTTGATGGTGTCATATCAATAAAGGGATATAATGCTTTAACGAGACAATTTTTATCTGCGAAAATCTGTCGCTTCAAGGAAAATATGTCGCTTTAAGGAGTCAAAGGAGATTAAGCGCGCTTTAAGGAGACTACTTTTAAGAAGTCATGGACTGTAAAGCTTATAAGGAGACTCAAAATGATCAAAACAATTATTCAATTTTTTTTTTGAAAACGTTCTTACAAGCATAAATTAGGCTGCCTAATCTTTAGCGTTATTTCCGCACAAGAAGCGTAGGCCAATAAGTGGCACCTTCAAGCCAAATATATAAGGGCAATATCATATTGCCAATATATGGTAAACTATGATCAAAACCTAGGTAGACGCTTTTAAATTTTAAGATGAAGATTTGACAAATAAGGGGGGTACTAGTCGGCATGAAACGTCTTTTCAAAGGTGTGTTACAGTAAAACCGTGTTTCATAAAAAACTTGAAAATAGTCTCATCAGAAGCTTCAAAACTTTGAGTGTTAATTCGAAGGGTCGCTATTTCGTCAAATACTCTAAACCACCCAGTACACCGGTTACAAAACCGGACATGCGAACAAAAATTAAATTTCATAGAAAAAATTCAAAGATTTATGTGGTTATTTTAATCTTGAAAAATTTCCAAAAAAAATTCAAACTCAAGAAATCTTCAAAAAAACCCCCGGAAATTCGAGTAACTTTTGATTGTGTATATCACTTTATTAATATTCAGTGTACAAATTATGGTGTACAAATTTTACTGTACAATGATGTAGAAGATTCTACAGATGAAGTAATTTACAAGGTTATTGAATAAGATTATTGAATTTTTCTTTGTTCAATCGTAATAAGTTCTTACTTGACAATTCATCGGGTTGTATGTTCCATTTGCTAAATTTTTTATTAATCACATAAATTAATAATTATAAATTATGTGACATAATATTGACCACTTTCCATAAACAGGTATAACATATTTCTCGTGGAAATACATCCTGATGTTTTCTTTTCTTTCGCGGAGACAAACCAATCAGTTAATTCAAAAATACTGTCGCTGATTGGTTTTTCCCGCGTACAAAAAACGCAGTAGCCCAGGGTAAAGAAATTATAGTTTTTTAAATTACCTGTTTGACAATAGTTTCGGTGATTACGGTCCGTCTAAACACTGATTCTGGCTTGCTTATGAAAATGTTGAGTTAAAACAGTCTCATCGGATAGACCTGTTCACAGGTTGAAATCTCTTTCATTTCTATGACAAAATGATCTGTATAACATTCAGTATGATCATTTCTGAGAGTGCGTTTATTTCTTGCTCCCGTTCAAACATTTTTCTTCGTCCAAGCTTATTTTCTCGAACTGTCGATAATTTCGATAATCTTTTCTAGGCTGACTCAGACCAGGTGTCTCGGCAGGCGCCAAAACTTGGGGTTGGTTCGGCTGGATATCAGGAGGTTGAGGGTTTTGGTGGGATCGTGGAAAGAATCGTTCAACAAATGCCTTTCTGTCATTCTTGGTACCCAGGAAATTGACGGGAATTAAATATATGGTTTGGAAATAATCGTTTACAGTTTCAAGATATTTTCAAATAAAAATTCAAAAAGTTTGTTAATGTGTGTACCTTAGGTACAGTACCTGTATAAAATAACAATCTAATGTAAAATGATCAAAGAAAAAATCGACAAAAAGTAAAATTTTCACAGAAAAAATCGTAAAAATTCAAATTGTAATCATATCAAATTCGAAAAAAAATCAAATTGGAATTCAAATTCTTTAAAAATTGAAACTAAAATTCGTAAATAGTAAAAATTCGTTCCAAAATAATCTTGAAATACTGAAAATTCGTTTAACAAAAATTAATCTATTTACAAGTATTAATTATACTAGTAGTTAAAAAAAATACTGACTGAATGTATCGTTTGCCCACCATTTCTAAATCTGTAATGTGTGCTTGCTATTCTGCCCTTTAGAGCGATTCAAAAACTGAACATTAATTTCTTCTTCAGTAAATGGACTTATTGGGATCTTCAGGGAGTGTTTCAAGTATGCACTGCGGAAAAATCCGATTGAATTGACGGATATTTGTCAAATCTATCAAAATTTTCCCACTATCGTTCTTTCTTGACGATTTCTCCAAAATTATACTCTTGTTCTCTTCTCATGTTTTCGATTGCAAGATTTCTCGTAGTCGTGAAAAGTCTATTCTGTTTTTTTATTTGACGAGCTCGTTTATTTTTGAACCAATTCCAATATGTTTTATAGGTTTCTTCATTAATGTTGCCAACATTCCCTTTGGTGTTGCTGTGGATAGGGAAAATTTCGTAAGATTTTGCCAAAATAACTTTTTGGTCATCGGTAAAGAAAGCTCGTTTGGTCGCCATTTTATTCATTTTAATTTTGAGATATATAATAAACCATATTTTTTATGAATTTAAAAGAAAATACTGATTTATAAAGAAAAGAGATAATGCTAAAGAGCTATCCGACATCATGAGTTTATGCCTTCCAACCGAGCCGAGTGAGCAACGCTTTATTCTCACGCGTGATGTTGGTTTTCTCGACAATTTACGCTCATCAAAATAACCGGTCTCGTTTAAAACTCAATCATTGTCGGAGAGGCTTTTTAATCGTTTTTCCTGATAAAAACGAATTTTTGATTATAAGAGATTCTGGAATCAAGATTCTTGATAATTAGAAAATTTAAGCGCCCGGTTTAAGTGCCCAAAATAATCTAACTTTTCTCTTGATAAAAATTCTCACCAGATCACAATTTCTTGGTTATTACAATCGGAGATTTAATACATGAGAAAATAGATTACAAACCAGCGTTAAACAAAAATTACCTTGAGTCAATAAATATTCAAAACAACATGACCGATTTCTTTTCGTTACAGTGGGCAATTAACACATACCGAGCTCGTTTGATATAAATTTAATTTTACATCGTCACGACTATTACTTAAGGGGTGGTCAACCTGTAAAATCTCGAATTCTGACATTTTTAAGTATCTTTATGGATAGATTCAATGTCCACCTTGGATACAACTAACTATATCGATACCTCTAGCCTTAACGCCAGTTTTGTAAGATATTTTGATCCATTATTCCAACCTACGGTCAATTATGACCGATTAAAAAGGGTCCCGAAGATCATTAAAAATTAGAGTTTTGTTTTGGTTTTATGCGATTTTCTTTGCATGTAAAAAAAAAGCCCAAGGACCCACGGCGGCGACGAGATTCTCTCACAGAGAACTAGATATGAATCATGCCAATCCCATGTCGATGGAATCAATGATCATTTTAAATATTTTTTCGGACCATTTTTAAATCGGGTCATAATCGCCGATAGGTTGATATATTGGACTCGAAATATATTTACACCTGGCCTTAAAGTTACAGTGTATATGTATTGAATTGTCGTTTTGATCCAAGTTGACATCTGATCTATCCATAAGATACATAAAAATGTCGAATAAGTTTTACAGGGTTTGACTACCCCTTAATCAAAACTGATGTTCTCAAAATTCCCAGCTTGAATTGTTCTTGCGTTAATCTTTTCAGACCCTTGCTATTTAAAAAACTTACCTACAGCAAAATATCCTTCTTTATTTATATTATTATTGTTTACTCAAGTGATAAAATACAGAATAGATTATTTTTATTAAAAAAAATTGAACCTTTTCACCGTGCTATAACGGGATAGTTGGAACAAGTATAATTTAAATAATAAGAATATCAAAAATCACTTGAGTCACTGAAAGGACCATTTCCAGATATGTTTCGATCAACTTTTTCTGGCGAATTAACCGTAGACTCGATTTCCGCAAGTAGTGACCATCACCATTTAAATCGCTTTTTTACGACGCTTAAACTATAATGACAAATCAGTTATAAAAGTTATCGACTTAACTTGAAGACAAAATAGACGTTTGTGCGTTTTTTTTGGAAAATTTTACTGTATTTACAGTTACTTATTTTTTGACAAAAATCTAAGACTTTTTCCATTACACCAAAGCCCAAAAATGATCACGTACCGTATTATTCAAGAAATAATGTCGTGTCAAAATAGTACCTGTTTTTTTCAAAAATGGCTTAAAATCACGTTTTGAAATTAATGAAGATTTCTTTAGAGTTTTAGACTGTTTTCCAATTACACTAAAGTCCAAAATATCACGTGACCCTTTCAATTAAGAAATAAGGTGTTTGGCTTAATACACCAAATATACTCAAATTACGCCGAAAAAATTTGTGGATAAATAAACAACATAATTTAGAGTTTTTGAACATAATTGATATTTTCCAAAAAGGTCACGTGATCTTATTTTTAGAAATAGGATTTATTTATGACATATTTTTAAACCTTATTTTTGATTATTTCGTCACTGTATTTATTCAGACTTATCATGTATATGAGAAAAAGCTTAAAAAACGTTGTGAATTGACCCTTGAATTTTTTGACGTAATTTGAGTACTTTTCAAATTACTGTTATATTGTACTACATTTATTTGTATATATTTGTTTTTTCAAAAAGTACTTCAAATCATTCGGAAGACCCCTTAAAAGAATTCGTAACGAATTTCTAAGTACTTTAATTGCATTACAGTATGGCCTCCGTTTTAAATAGAGCATTTCTGATAGTCAAAACTTTTGGAAAAAACTGAATTTACATGAGACGCCTACTCTGAAAAATATATTGTCACAACAAAAATATATTTCACACAACAAAATATTTCACAACATAATTAAGAGACATTACTAGAGAATTTTGTGAAAAACATTATAATTATGTTTAGACAGAGCGATAGAAATCATTTGAAGTTTTATATTGAGTAGTTTCAAATATAAATTAAGTTAATTCATCTCATATTGCACTTTTATAGTCGAGGGGAGTAAATTTCGCAACTTTTGTTTCTTATCCTCATTAAATGCCTTTTAATTCGTGTAAGATTTGTTTTTTTTAATTGCTATAGCAAATTCGGTGAATATTATGAAAAATGCTATGTTGATAATCGAACACTTTGCTTATATATGGCTCGATTTTATAAGAATTCACTAGTCCGGAAATCGGTCTGGTTACAGATTCATGTCTACAGTCTACGAGTTAAGTCCACAGTCAAACTAGATTAAAACTCAATGAAATTCACAACCCAAAATAATACCGTTAAAAATTGTAACTCGATGAATTTTTCTGCATTACTAACCTTCAGACCTTTTTAATATTATTAATAAATGCTGAGATCGACGGGTGTGGTCTTTTCAGTGGTGACGAATATTTATTTTTAAATGTTTAAAAATTGCAAAGAAAATGAGGTTTTGGGGACGGAAATTGTCGTTTTTGCTAGAAAATTAAAAAAAATTCGAAATTGCCTTGCATTAACCTTGCATTTTTCGTTGATAATACTTTTTCGAAAAAATCAAAAATTTCGAGGTTAATAATATGCAATTACAAAAAAACGTTTTTCATTTCAAACAACACTGAGAATTTTTAAAAATGTTTTGTATGATAATAATATTTTTTTAAGGGATATAATTTAAACTATAATTTAAAAAAAGTTTCGCCACTTCCTACATAGCCCTAAGTGTACAAAAATTAATATCCTATCTGAAAAGTATTAGAGATTAGTGGTAGGTAAACTCGTACCCAAAGGTAATAGTACATCCCAATGAGGTTTGGGTCGAATAATTTTCGCAAACCACATTCGCCTTATCAAGTTTAACCTTTTAAAACAAGGTTTAAAATTCGTCATTATGGAATTTTAAAATTAAAAGCAAAAAATATGGCTAATGATAACTTTATCATAAATGTAGCATTTGAAATGAGAAAAAAATAGCTTTAAAACATTTACATTAAAAATACCCTTTAAACATTTGTAGCAAAAAACGCCAAACACCGATTCTCATGGCATTCACAAAATAGTAAAATTCCTATTTGAAATTAACAAAGACTAAAAAACTAGTGATGACCATTACGATACGTATGTTAACATATCGAGGCTTATTTTATGGTTATCAGTCTAGACTTANTGATTACATGAGACGCCTACGCATGAAAGATATATATTTCACAACAAAATATATTTCACAACAAATTTAAGAGACATTTTACTAGAGAATTTTGTAGAAAACATATAATTATGTTTAGACAGAGCGATAGAAAATCATTTGAAGTTTTATATGAGGTAGTTTCAAATATAAATTAAGGTTTAATTTCATCTCATTATTGCACTTTTATAGTTGAGTGGGAGTAAATTTCGCAACTTTTTGTTTTCTTATCCTCATTAAATGCCTTTTAATTCGTTTAAATTTTGTTTTTTTAATTGTATAGCAAATTGGCTGAATATTATGAAAAATGTATGTTGATAATGAAACTTTGCTTATATGGCTCGATTTATAAGAATGGTCACTAGTTGCCGGAAATCGAGTCTGGGTACAGATTCATGTCTAAAGTCTACGAGTTAAGTCCACAGTAAACTAGATTTAAAACTCAATGAAATTCACGAACCCAAAATAATACCGTTAAAAAATGGGTACTTCGATGAATTTTTTGCATACTAACTTTCAGACCTTTTTAATATTATTAATAGATGCTGAGAATCGACGGTGGTCTTTTCGTTGACGAATATTTATTTTAAATGTTAAAATTGCAAAGAAAATGAGGGTTTGGGTGAGCGGAAATTGTCAGTTTTTGCTCGAAAATAAAAAAAAAATCGAAATTGCCTATAACCTTGCAATTTTTCGTGAAATACTTTTCGAAAAAATCAAAAATTTCGAGGTTAATAATAAGCAATTACAAAAACGGTTTTTCATTTTCAAACAACAGCTGAGAATTTTTTTAAAATGTTTTGTACTGATAATAATATTCTTTCAAGGGATATAATTTAAACATAATTAAAAAAAGTTTCGCCACTCCTACCTAACCCTAAGTGTACAAAAATTAATATCCTATCTGGAAAAGATTAGAATTAGTGGTAGGTAAACTCGTACCCAAAGTAAATAGTACATAACAATAGGTTTGGGTCAGAATAATTTCGCAAACCCACATTCGCCTTATCAGTTTAACCTTTTTAAAACAAGGTTTAAAAATCGTCATTATGGAATTTTAAAATTAAAACAAAAAATATGCTAATGATAACTTTATCATAAATGTAGCATTTTGAAAGAGAAAAAAAATAGCTTTAAACAGTACATTTAAAAATACCCTTTAAACATTTGGTAGGCAAAAAACGCCAACACCGATTCTCATTGGTCAATTCACAAAAATAGTGAAAATTCCATTTGAAATTAAACAAAGACTAAAAAACTAGTGATGACCATAGTACGATACGTATGTAACATATCGAGGCATATTTTTATGGTACAGTCTAGAACTTTTCGCTGGACAATACTTTAATGGAATGCTCACTGTATATCATCCTGATTTCTGATGTGCCTATCGATACCGATTGCATGCGAAAAATAAACTCCTGTACAAAATAAATTTTTAATGATATTTTATTAAAATTTTCTAAAACATGAATTTACAAAACATTTATCGTTTCGGATTCGTCGTCCTATTGGTGGCAGTGATGGGTGCAGGAGGACCAGCTTTGTGTTTGTCTTTAATGAAAGTTTTGACCATGTATCGCCTCTCATTACCCAGACCCGCTAAAGCCACCCAACGAGAATCTTGTTTCAGAATTTCGACAATGTCAGATAGGGTTTTTCCAGCCTCGGCTTCGTCGCGCATAAGTTCTGAAAATTTTATTGATATGATAATTTCATATTTGATATTATATTGTTTTGATATTAAGGTGTAGTTTGATTTTTTTTAAAGACTATTTCATCTTAACATTTCTTTTAATTTGACAGCCATAAAAATATATTGTTAAAACGAAAAGCCTGTAAGAGGCATCTTATAGTAATTTATTGCCTAACATTTGCTCATGAATTTGTAGGTCTACAAACTGTAATTTGAGAGGTGTCAAATCATAAAAAAACGGCAAAAATTTCTGGCTATTTTTTGTCAAAATTTTGGTCATCAAAATACAGCATGTCACATTTTAGCTTGCGATCTTACTTTTTGGCTGAAGCTCACCTCCTCTAATCAAAACGTTTGAATTTACAAACACGTAGGTGTTTAAAAATTCTAAATTATCATTGACCAATAATTGGTGTCAATCAGTTCTTTGCAAAAAAACAAGCAAAAATGTGTCATGCTGTATCGTCGACTAAATGTGTTTCCCACAGCACGCTTTTGAACCCGCGCCTGTGATTGGTTGGCCTTAGTTAAGTTATAGGTGTGGAGGCGCGCAAAAGTGCACAGTGGTACAAGCCAAATATTGGGAACGTTACTTGGATAGTTTCTCGAATCAGATATTAAAAATCGGCTCTCGGTAAGATGTTTTTCAAAGGTTAATCTGCTCTACTTCTTTATTTTCATCCCCCCAAAATGAGATCGAAATAAACGGCTTAAAAAGCATGCAAGACGACGGAGCCTTAATTAAGAAATATCTTTGTGTGATTTATAGCTCTATGTTGCGCAGAGGGAGTCTCACAGATCAAACTAAAACCATCGATTGTAAATTATTGACATTCTGGGGCAACCGGTTCAGATAATGACCATCGAAAAAAAAACAATTCAAAGCAAATAATTTCCGCGCATCTNCTTGAAAATGTGTAAAAAAGAGCCCAATTATCGTCCCCCACATCCTTAAATGCCTTTTTATTCGTTAAAAAAAATGTTTTTTCAATTGTATAGCAAATTGGCTGAATTGTATTTTAAGAAAATAAAAAATGTATGTAAATAATGAAACTTTGCTTATACTAGCACGATAATGTGATGTGTAGGTGAGATGAGGAGACAGTCGAGATTTCCCTACAAAAACCTTCTCGAAGGTTCTATTTTGGTCACCCGGATTCTAAAAATATTATTAGGGTAGCATATGGCTCGATTGGATGGATAGCAATTTTACCAATTTGGAAAAAAAGGTAAAAAGTTTACACCCTGTATAAGAATGGCAGCTAGATGACAAAATGCAGTCTTGGACAGAATCTCTTCGCTACTCTACGAGTTAAATTTTCCCATTTTCGTTTCTAGGGAAATCGCTATCAGGGAAAACGAAAATGAACTTTAAACTTAAAAAATGACAACGCTTGCCCTCAGAAAGCAAAATGTGGGAATTTTAGCATTTTCAAAGTTCCTCAATTTCAACAATATTTCGTTTCAGGGTATACCGATATCTGGAAAAATCAAAATGAACTTCGAAATTAAAAATTAATGACCAGAAGTGTCGCTAGAGAGTAAACATAAACTTCAAATTTTTGAAAAAAAAATGATTTTATAAAGGAATTCTAGATTTGTATTTATAAATGTACTGGTATATTTCACCGCCAAAAAATTTTGAACTTCGAAATTCAATAACCGGTGCCCATATGGTGTCCAAAAATTCTTTCCATTTCTGAACGATCCAAATCGGCTACAATATCCCATCTAGAATCCTTCTTCAATTTGGATTTAGCGTCAGACCAGGTGAAATCAGTACTTCGGATTTTCTCTGATAAAAGTGCCACAAAAGTATCTCTATAATATAATTTAACTGAGCATTTAATTTTAAGAAAAAGTAAATGTCTGATTTTTAGGATCCTGAAATTATCGGAAAATTGTTTTTGCGTTTAAACCGAGGGTTCAGTAGGACGGGTTCTGGTCAAAAAGTCCTGCTAGCGACTGCTGCATTTAAACTCAGGCAATTCAAATTGTCCGCTTAACCATAACGAACAGTTTGGATTGCCAAAGTGTCAGTTTAAATGCACGCTAGCAAAACTTTTTGACCCAAACCTGTCCTACTAGGCCGTCCTGGAAACTCACTATACTGTAGTTCAATATATCTACCGCGGAAACCATATATTCATACGCAATATATGAGAAGAGCAGAATTGCAAGAGACCCTTTTTGTTGAAATTTTGACAAACTAATTTTTTAAAAAATTAAAATTCGTTCAAAAAAAATTACCTCGAATTTCCAGCTTGATGCTTTCTTCTCTCTGAATCAAGCTGTCTTCCCAGAGCTCCCCGTGTTTCCTCTGCTTGTTTCGCCCTTTTTTGAATCGCTTCATCCATTCTGATTTTCTTTTCGATTTTTTCATGCTCTTTCAGAGCTTTTTGAGCATCTTCATCTCCCTCAAGATTAAGAGTTTTCAAAAATTCTAAATACCAAATTTTTCGTGAAACGTGTGGAGCTGCTTGAAATTCAAGTTCTGCTTTTAATGCCTTTTCAACTTCTACCCAATCTTTCATTTCCTGAGCGTTTTGATCAGTTAACATATCCATAAATTCTGTTTTTATATCCTCTTTTTTCTGCTTTGCTTCCACTTCTCCAGATTCCTTAATTTTCTTTTTGTACCCGAAAAACAAGGTTTCTCTATCTCGCATTTTTTCAATGATCAAAAATCTTGGGTCACGCGCAAATCTGGCGGCAAACTCGCTGAAACGCGTCCCTTTCCAATCCTGCAATAGTTCTTCGAATTTTGAAACTTTTTCTTCTTTGGCAGCTTTGCGCGACTCGATTTCAGCTTGCGATTTTTCAGCGAGAAAATCATCGAAAGCTTGCCGACGAGATTGGGGGTGTAACTGAAATTACATTTAAACGGACGCGTCGCATTAAAAACTACTATCGTATTCATCTTAGCGGACGTTTTTAAAATTAACAATTAATTACCAATAATTGCCGGTGATAGAATTTAAAAATAAGCCGTAGATTATTATGGTTCTTGCAATTATTTTTTAAGCTAAAAAAATTAAAAAACGTCCGCTTATACGCACGAAAAATTTGAAATAAAAAAGGCGTGAGTTTTCCCCCAAAAAACGTTAAAATGCCTTAAACGTTCGCTAGAAAAATAAGACAGTACCAGGCTTTAAAATCAAAAACATTTACATATTTTTAAGCGCGATTGTCTACGCATTCTTGTAGCTAAAAATAGGAGACAATTACAATGTATTTTTTGAGAAAACGTGGGCACAAAAAAATCTTTATGTGACATCTCGAAACCTGTCATATGTTGAAATTTTTTATTTGGCTTGAAAATAAAAAAATCGCTTAAGAACCAAAATAACGATTGTAAGATGTCAACAAAAAATTTCGCATGGTCGTTTTGTCTACACTCCTTTAACAAAAATTAACTATAGTAGGTTTTAGACAAATTTTAGTTTTTGTTCATTAAGGCGCCGTCCTTAGACACACACGACAGTTTGAATGAATTTATGGAAGCTTCTAAGTTTTGAACGAATTTGCAAATAGGTTTAACCTTACCAAACGAAATCTCTCGTCTTTCTCCAATAGCTGAACTTCTCTTTCAAATGTTGAAAAGGCTGAAATTTGTAGTTCTTCCAGTAAATTATTATACTGTCTCGTTCGCTCTTCAATCGGCATTTCCTCTCTTAATTTTTCAGCTTTCGCATCTTTTGTTTTTCGAATAACATCTGGGTCAGGTTCACTTTGTTTTATTTTCTTTGCAGGTGGTTCTACGAATACCGGTTTAACTTTTACTGGTTCCGGTATTGTCATGGCTTCAATAAGTTGTTCATCTTCGTCCTATAAAATTTACATTCATTATCACGATATTTATTTAATAATTATTATTTTATATAAGTTTTCGATTCAAAAATATTTTTTTTAAACGTTTCGGTTTATTCCATTATCAAGAGTGAGAGAAAAAACTTAAATACAGATTCATCGAAAATATTTTCTTCCAAAAGCAATTTAGCGAATGCGAGCCTATGACGTTGCGAAACTATACGCTCGATTCGCTAAATTTCTTTTGGAAGAAAACATTTTCGATGAATCTGTATTTCAATTTTTTCTCTCACTCTTGATAATGGAATAAACCGAAACGTTGAAAAAAACAATTTTGAATTGAAAACTTATATATATATATCTCGAAACAACCCTACAAAAATTATGTTTTTTGATTACGCGTACAACAAAGGTCGCTTTTTACTAAACCCCACTTTTTGCCCCATCCCATTTTTTAGGAACAAGATAATTCCAAGTGGATTTCTGCATCTAACAGCCAAAAAAACTTAGGGATCAACATTTTAAGATACTCTACCGGATGTCTGGTAATACCGGAAATTTACCGGTGAAAACTAAAAAGTCGGATCTGAAAATCGCACATTCTTTGAAGCCATTTTTTTGACATCTAAAATGTTTGCAAAAACTTTGTGCCAAAAATTTTTGCTAAAAATATTTGTAATCTGACATTTATAGTCACGGGACATGTAGACCTGAAAAATACCTACCTTGGTAGTTTTTCAAAAGAAATGTTTGAAAATACAACTTTTGACATATGACTCATATGATATGAGTCATACGATATGACACATATAAAGGCTTTAAATTAGTGTTTTTATTCAAAAAGATTTTAGGGGCGTCAAATTAGAAAAAAATAGGTGTAGTAAATTCTCAAATATTAGCTTCAAAAGGTGTTCAGTTTTCTTAGATCTGACTTTTTAAATTTTTACCGGTATTACCGAACATCCGGTGAAGAATAAACAAAAATCTGTCTTTGAGTTTTCCTTCACCCCCACCTGCACGAGATGTTTTATACTGTACCTGCACGAGTGTGTTTCAGATCACATACGTTGTATTTGCCTATGATTCAAAATTGTAATTGAATGGTTTGCCACATTTTAAAATGAAATATATTACGCAAGAGGCGTTGTGGAGGCTCATATCACCACCAAGTGGTCCCGAGTGTCAAAATTGATGATGAAAAACATTTTAGCTTGAAAAACTACCCCTATAAGTATATTTATAAACTCATATTCGGTCCCAGTCACGCTAGCCAAAATGACACTTTCCCAATATATTTTTTGGTCTGTGATTTGAAACACACTCGTGCAGGTGAGGGTTAAGGTAGTTTTTTTAGATGCCGCATATTTGACTGTTGGATGATTGACTCTACTGTAAAATATTTACCGAACTTTGCTCTGTAGCCCCAGGTGGTTTTGGTGGTGTATCTTTTTCAGCATTTGGTCCATCAACCAACAGTTTTTGTACTACTGCACTAGTTTTTAACTCTTCTGGAATTTCCCACAAACTTAACCGCGCCGAGGGGTTAAAAAAGAAGTGTTTTCCATCACCAGTCCACACAATACACCACGGAGTCCCAGGAACTGCAACTTTACCGGTTGGTTTCTTTTTTTCTTTTTGGTCGATCATAAATCTACTTGCTTTCTCAGCCTCAATAAGGGCTGCAGGTTTTTGCCAGCTTGATTCTAGAGTTTCTTTATTATAATAGTAAACTTTTCCGTCGCCAGTTTTCTGCTCGACCCAATTATCCCCGCGAGAAGCACCAAGGCCAACAATCCCCGCTATTGAATAAATAATTAAAATATGAAAAATAAGTGTTATAACATGTGGTTAAAACCATATGGTAAACATTCGTAATAGTAAAATTTTTTTCTATAAAAACTTTTTCGTTAATGCAGGCTGAGTTTTTTTCGTTGATGAATTGCAAATTGCACCGCGATAATCTTTAGTGCAGTTTTTTGGTATTTTTTGCAAAAGTTATTATTTTTTCTGTAGAAATTATAAAATTTTGATTAAAAAATTATACGAAAATTATTTCATTTTGACATGTACNAGGCAGGATCTTCGATATAATTGATGGTTTTATATGGTATTATATGGTTTTCCCGTAATCATCATGGAAAGGGTGGTGTCCTTTAAAAAAACTACCCTAGGTAACTTACCCTGAACTTTGAACAGCGGTATGTTCAGCATGAACATTTCATTTAATTTTAAAATTCCAAAAAAAATCATGCTAAAGATACCGCCGTTAAAATTTGGGTTATTTTTTGACAGAGGTGATAAAATTGAATGTAAAAAAATTCAGATTCTTTGAAATGTTCAAGACAAAACGTCTGCCGTAGGAAAAATAATACCAGTTTCAAAAATCTATACCGGTAAATCACCTTCTGATACGAAATTATTTTCGTATAATTTTTTTTGAAAATGTATCATTCATACAGAAAGTTTAACAAATAATATCAGAAACATCACTAAAGATCATCGCGGGCAATTTTCGATCTATCAAGGGGAAAAACTCAGCCTGTATAAACGAAAAAGTTTTTACAAAAGAAATAACTGGACCGAAATCTTTTGTTCTTATTTGAAAACAAAAAAATATTATTTTTACCTGCTGATGGCGCCATTTGCATCAAAAATTGTGGTATTCCAACTGGTGCTGCAAAGGCTGCACCCGGTCTTATCGGAACTGGTCCACCGGTAGCCGGTTTTGCCGATTGCGACAACGCCAGTGCCAAAAATTGCTGCTGTGAAATGACTTGGGCCGAGAGTGGTTTTGTCCATGCTGTTTTTCGAGTTTTTGCCGAATAAAAATAGACTTTCCCGGCTGGGGAACGGGTTTCGACCCACAATTCTTTAGTAGGATCAAGATTTGGAACATTTATATTTGGCTGAGATGTTAAAATATTTGTAGGGAGGTTTTGAAGAGCGGCTTGATTCAGGGCTCCTCGGGCACCTTACAAACGTTTTCATTACTTTAAAAATATAGACTAAAAACAATTTCGGAATCGGGCATCGTCACCGATATAGTCTTTTTTAAGAACAAAACTTTAATACTGGGAAGGGCGATAATGAAAAATTTGGCGATATGGGAACAGAAATAAAAAAAAATGTTCATAAAATCGAAATCACGTCATATGTCATTTGAATTTTTAACGAGTTTCACAATAGGTTCGTATGAACTAAATAACCAAAATGCGTAGAATTAAATACTCCACCAAAGTAAATCAAATAAAAGTTTAAAAGACTTGTTTGAGAAAGTTATTCCTGAAAATGACGTCATTCATGACGTTAAAAAAGTAATTTGAGATATAAATCTCAAAAAAATTCGGCGATATTGGCACAGGAAATATTTTAGGTTAAAATCGTGAATTTGCGTAGGTTTTTTCGGCGATATTGGGCCGCCCCCCCCCTGTAATAAAGTAAAATTTTAACAATTATTCAAACATCAAAATTCTCCGAATAACATTTTGTCAGACCTCGTTATAGTTAATTCTATTTTTTCAAAATATCGAGAAATTGCCTTTTAAAATCATATTCACTGTTCATAGGTTCAAACTAAAACGAGAAAAAATTCATTTCTATAAATATTTTCTTATTGAACTTTTTTAAAGATTTGTTTGTTAATATATTTTCTTAAATAAAAATTACGATAATTAATGTACTTAATTAATGTACTCATAAATTACAAAAAGTAAATTAACCACAAAATCAATTAACGACATTATATGAACTTCTGAAAACATTTAATTTCGCAAATTTAAAATACTTTTATTCAAATTTATTTTTTAATGAAAACGAGCCTTTAGGTAGCTCTCCTCGAGGCTGTTTCAACCTTGAATCACTTGGAATAAAATTTTCAAGTGGAGTTTTTTTGGGTCCTCCTTGAGGTCTTTTGCGGCCCAAGCCTAATCCTGCATTCCCATCAGCATCTGGCAACTCTCCGAATCCGAAAGTTGCCATATTTATCTAGAAAACAATAATTAATTTTTAAAAGTTATGGTTTTTGAACTTAAAAATATTTATAAATTTATATTTTGACGGAGAAATTTTATTATGGTGAATTTTCTGAATAAAAATTCGTTGTCACGGCAGCTGAGTTCAGAGCAGATTTTTTTCTCAAAACCGAAACTCGGAAAATATTTTCAGTATCATCACATTTTTATGGTTTTTTTACATGGCTACCCTTAAATGCGATTATACTGTAATCTAACTCCCAAAATTGCCCAGAATAAGACTACAGTGATATGACTTTAATAGGACGGCTCGAGCCTCCAAGGCCGTCCTATTAAAGGCATTGGCGACATTTTCCCCTAAGGCGCCGTCCTTTTAAAGCCATATTGGCAGCTTTTCTGTCACCAAGGCCGTCCTATTAAAGTCATATCACTGTATAATTTATAGTCGACAGCCTGAGAGTAAGAAATAATTTGTTAAGAATGGAAATTTAACAGAGAAACAATTTCGAACAGAATCAGTGAAGAAGCACTTTCTAGATAAAAAAAACACTTAATAATTACACTATTTGAACTCTTAGCGAAACACCTCGGAGAATTTGGCTGGTTGGGCACACAATAAATCTAGGATAGGCAATAGGCCAATCAGAACTGTTCGCATTTGGGCAGTTGATAACAATAAAGTATGATTCGTTTGAGCATCGAATACTGTATCAAATTACATGTAAAATGTTGAATTTTCTAGAACTTTAATTACGATCCCCGTGTCCAAAAAAATTCTATTTTTAAAAAACAAAAGTTTTTTCAGACTCGGGGATCGTTCTCGATATATTTACTACAAATTTAAAATCCGCGTCCTTAATTTTTTTTTTCTCTTTTTGCGGGAATGTGCCAAAAATTACTTTCCTCAAAAATTAGACTTTAGCAAAATTTTAAGGAAATCTAAGAACTAAAAAATCTCCCCCATCATACAAAATACATTTTTTGCAGAATTTTTGTTCATGATTATGAGAATGTATAATTAAGAAATTGTAGTTTATTTTTTTGCAGAAGAAAAGCCAAAATTGACAGCCAGTTTTCTGGCCGGGCGGCTAACAGGTTTAGTTTCAACTTTTTGGTTCGTATGTTTTTCGTCAGAGGCCACACTTGTGGAAGGTCAACAATGAATTATATATCGATTTAAAAATGTTTATCGTAAAATTCTCCCTCCTGAAAAAAATTTGGCTCAAATTTTTCCACTGTTCTCAATTTTTTTTCGATTTTTCGTTAAATCGGCTCTAAGTCTGAACTAGCTAGAGCTAACTTAACGAAAAATAGATAAGAACGAAAATAATAAAAAAAAAATGAGAATTTTCACAGGTGAAAATACAGGTTTCAAGTTTAAATTTCCGGTTTGCTACCTAGAATAGCCGCTGTGCAATGATTGCGGCTTGTCCTTATATACAGTGGGTGAGACCAATGGGCAACACACGAGCTTTTCGAAAAAGTGTTGCCCATTGGTCTCACTGTTGCTCATTGGTCTCACACGAAGGGTGTTGCCCATTGGTCTCACTAGTCCGATTTTTTTAATTTGATACATGTGTTTTCTGAAAACTTAAACACAGTTTTTCGATAGTTTGTTCTAGATTATAAAATTTAACAATCATATNAAAAAACGCACAAACGTCATTTTGTCTTCAAGTTAATCGATAACGATGCGATTTAATGGTGAATGGTCACTACTTGCCGGAAATCGAGTCTACGAGTTAACTTTGGTCAAAGTTTTTTAAAAACTAGCTCACACAAAAACGAATCTTGGGCACTTTTTGAGATTTTAAACCTAAAACTCGAAATATGATTTTTAAGGACCCATGAGAAAAATTTCGAAAAAAAGTGCTGCGATTTTTTCCAAAGTAGGCTCAAAAAAAAGTCAGAACAACACTGATCAGAAAGTTGGCTTACGTCAATGTGATATCTTGACGTTTTAGTACAGTAACGTGCCTCTATAAGGACGGACCTAAGGACGGACACTTTGGTCAAATAGTTTGCCGCGGTCATCGTAAAAGAACGGACCTTTCTTTCCAAAAGTTTGCCAGGTCTGCTATAAGGACGCATGGTATTTCTATTTTCACCCAAAATTTTAGGCCCACCAGCATCTTGCTAATATCTTTTCCGTCATTTCAAGGCATTAGATTATTTAGATTTATTCACTAGAGAAAAGTAGAAGAAATTCCATTTTTACGTCCTTCCAAGGCATTAGATTATGAATAGCTAATTTTGAACTCAAGTATAACTTCATAACAAATAGTTTATCAACGTTTCGAATTTTATTCTGTCATTATCAAGATTGTGAAGTGATCAGTTCAGAAAATATGTCAGAGGTTTTGTAAAAGAATGTATTTAGCACAATTTTGAGTAATCCCTAAAAGGCTTGAGAACTAAAAACGACGTTTTGAAACGGATTCTTTAGAGGTGCGAAAATAATGTTTTGTGGGCAAAATCAATTTTTAAAAAATGCCCAAGAATCAAAATAGTGTGAAAAAGCGGTGTTTGGTCTGTTCATTTAGATCTGGTCTGAGGATTCTTATAAAAATGTCTCTGTAATGACACCGATTTTCTTAGAATAAATAATTTTAACCTAATCGAAACTATGAATAATTTCAAAAATTTATTAAAAACCACGATAAACTCCAGTTTAGGAAACATTTCTAAACTTTCCATAAAACCTCAGAGCTCTATTTCATCACTATACGGTACGGTTAAAGATCACAAACAAAACTACCCTTTGAGACCTATTGGTACCGCCTACGACAGTTTAACTTTAGGTCCTGAGAAATATATAAACACTTTATTAACTCCACTTCGAAAAAATTGCACCTACGCAATTAAGAGCCAAGTTGAATTTGAAAACAAAATCCTTGAAATACAACCCGATTTTGACCCTCAAAAGCATGAAATTTTTAGTTAAGACGTAAATTCACTTTTTCCGAATATAAATAACACTAGAGTTATTAATTACATACTATACGAAGTTTTTAAGGATCCTACACTGTACTTTTCTGAAAAAGATAAAAAAGGTTACACTCTACCTTTGCCTAGGCGTGAAAAATTCAGGAAATTTTTGCATGGCGTCCTCAAAGATTTTAATATTTTTCATTGCCACATTGGCATTTTCAGGCAACGAAAAGGGGTCAAAATGGGCTCATCACATAGTTCTCTTTTTGCGGATTTATTTTTAGGAATTTTAAAAAGAGAGGTTATTTCTAAATAAGAACGTCAAGGTCATATACTGAAGTTGCTCAGATACGTAGATGATTGCATAGTTGTCACAAAAAGGGTTCTTTTGAGTTAATTTTAGGAAAAGTGAACAAATGGGACAAAAATATTACCTTCTCATTCGAACGTATGATAGATAACGAGTTGAACTTTTTGTCTAGCACAATTTTTATAGAAGATAATACTTTCAAGTTTCGACCGTATAGAAAAAATGGCTGTGAAACCATACTCACTAATTACAAAAAAACTACGATTTCTATTTAGTCAGCAATATTTCAACTATGTTACATAACTCTAAAAACTCAAGTTCAGACGAAGAAATACTGCTAA
>SCLH01000621.1:257066-270617 GCA_004367855.1 Oikopleura vanhoeffeni
ACAAAAATTGTCAAATCATAGGTGTCAGGACGTTTGAGTATGTGGTGTAGAACTTTTTCAACTGCCAAAAATATTTACTACAGTCTGGTGGACTGTACCACATAAATAGTTGCCCTAATTACTTATTCCGACTTTTGAAATTCGAAAAAGATAATTTTAGACCAGAGGATAAAATTAATGTCAAAAAAACGGGATGTATTTTTTATGGAACATTTCACAATAATGCAGAAAAGTTTTAGGTCATATTCAGAACGCAGAAAAACAGAGGCATTTTTTATTAGAATCCTCAGACCAGATCTAAATGAACAGACCAAAACCGCTTTTTTACGACTATTTTTTCTTGGCATTTTTTAAAATCGATTTTGCCCACAAAACATTTATTTTCGCACCTCTAAAGAATCGTTTTCAAACGGTCGTTTTAGTTCTCAAGCTTTTAGGGATTACACAAAATTGTGCTAAATACATTCTTTTACAAAACCTACTGACAATGATTTTCTGAACTGATCACTTCACAATCTTGATAATGACAGAATAAAAGTCGAAACGTTGATAAACTATTTGTTATGAAGTTATACTTGAGTTCAAAATTAGCTCTTTCACTTTCAGATTGCCCGATATAGCCAGTCAATGCAACCCCCTTAAGTATCTATTTTGTAAGAATGTTCTACTAACACAAGAATTTGCCAAACCTGCATAAATTTATAAACGATTATACTCGAATTTTTCTTTTTATTTAAAAATACACGATAAAATACGCATTAAAATATTAGCTATTGAACTTAAAGGATGCACAGTATTAGTAGTTGATGGAACTGAGCATTAACTCCTAGCCGAAACCCTCATGCCATAAAATAAGTGAATATGGAAACTATAGACTTGGAGACTATATATATAAGAGTGCTAATATGAAACGAGAAATTTTTCGTCCAATCAGATCGGCTTCATTACGACAAGCTGATTAGCCGACATAATAAAATTAATTTAAAAAGGGTGGAACACAGGCGGTAAAAATTTTGAGAGCTTTTTTTAGCTGTCAGAATGTTTTTAAAGTATAAAAAGAAAGTCCAATTTAACCTTTTTTGCGCTCTCAAATCCAATGAATTTATCTGTCTGATAGACAGTTGATTTTCAATGTGATAATAAGCAGTCTATAAAAACAAAGTAAAGTGAGTTGAATTTTTTGTGGGTGTCCTTATAATTGTAAGAAATGGGAAAATATAGTTCATAAATACAGGGGTAAACAAAACCATCGAAATTCACTGGGTGATTTTACAAAAAATATCGGTACGGCAGTTAATCATTATTTTAATATTATTTAACTCCGACGATGATTTTAACGCAGCTGGAAAAAAAGACAATAATACTTGTTGAAACCCAGTACAGTAAAATGAGTTTAAAACGTTGTGACTTTGTAAAATCACTATTTGGGTCTAACCACTAATTGTCTGAAAAACAACCAAGTTAGTGATAAAATACTGGGTTTTCAAGACGATTTTAAATAAAAAATTTTAGACCGCAAAAAATTCTCTGCTAGATGCGGCAATGAAATCGGTACCCATTTTTAACTTTCCAAATTTTTTTTTCAAATCGACCAAGTTATTTATTCGACTTTTATAATCCATTCTTTGGAAAACTGGGTCATTTTAGTAAACTTACAAATTTCCTCAGAAAAAAAATAAAGAATTTATTAATTTTCAGCCAATAGACGCTCAGATTTGTTTTGCATAAGGTATAAATATCAAAAGTCGTCACTTTTTAGACCTACTGTAATTTTTACTTTCACGCTACAGTGCACCAAAAACATGTTTTTACATCTTATAGAGCAATGAAAAATATTGAAGTATCAGAAGTGATTAAAATAAATAATTTTGAAAATATAATCTTTTTGTTGTTGTTGCTATTCCGGGGGCTCTTTTTAGTAAACATTTTATTTAAAAATAGACACTCATTGAGTGGTTTTTAGTGCAAAATCACGGCTTAATTTTTACCGGAAACCCCATAAAACTTCAGTATATTGACAGAAAAAAGATTAAATTCTGCTTTGGTGTGCACTAGTGATTTTACTGATGGTTGCAAACTCTATGACTGCCGATTATTACAGTTAAGTTGGTCGCTAAGAAACTTGATTTAAAATCCGAATATCATATATTTTCGTGAACCATTGCCACTAATTAAATTATTTACTGTGGATAATTTTTCCAAAGAAATTCCAATGAGTTAGTCCAAGTTACAATTCTTGGATATATATTTCTGAATTTTAATTTTTATCTAAAAAACTTAGCAATCTAAAACACCGATTTTCACTAATTTCGACAGTTTTCAAGGGTTTGCAGTGAAATGTCGAAAAATTATTTTTCAGTAAAAGACAATATTTCTCGAATAATCATGTTCAAAAGGTTTCATGGTGTCGAATTTAAATCTAGATAATTAAATAGAAATTTGACTACACTGGCCATAATTTTTTCTGAAAAATTAAAATCATTATTTTTTTAATTTCACTGCCAATCCTTTACAAGAAAAGCGATCATAAATAAGGAATTTATAAATTTAATTAATTTTATGAAATGACAGAGTTCTTACGTTTAACAATCAAAATAACCATCCTTTTTAGCAAACAAAAATTAATTAATCTTTTCCCAAAACTGCATATACTGCAAATATTAGCACTTTTTTATACTAAGTTATGATGATTGGTCAACTATAGATTTCAGCAAAAAGCGGCGTCATGTTTAGTCCAAGCATTGAGAATTGATTGAGCTGACGCGGCATCAAACCATCTGATATATCACGAAGAGAAATTAAAACCGACACAGCTAAAAATAAAATCATTTAGTAAAATAATAAATTTAATCGGGAAAATATAGAATTTAATCAGATAAATATGCCGAAAGTATCTGGCAAGAAAATTTGGTGAAAAAATTGTCTTTATAATTTAATAAAAAAATATTATTAAATTCCAAATATACAAGACTTCTGAATTCCATTAATCAAAAAAATCATTTTCATTTAAAAAATTTACGAGGAAGTGTATTTCATCAGAATATGAAAATTTACAGGTAAAATTTTGCATAAATTTGAATTAAAACATGTTAAATTCTTAAGAAATTAATGAAAAGTTTTTTATATGAAAGCAAAAGTTCAAAAACACCTAAAACGTGTACTAGTTAGGGACACTTCGACCTGTCCCAAGAAAAGTGAACCAGTTAGGGAGCGAGGACTGTATAAGATTAATTTTTAGAATTTTAATACCTTTAGCAAAAGCCATTACTGAAGATGAGACTGTTTTTAAAAGATGGTTTTGAAGAGCTGTGACGATATTGGTATGAACATAATCCATTTGTGCTCGGTCTTTTTCCGTGGACCTGTGGCGCACAAAATTACGGTCTGGACTGGTCAATGCAGCAGCCGTCAGGAGAGCTACTGAAGTCACATCGCAAACCTTGTTTTTGTGACAATATTCCCAGATTCCAAATATGGCTAAAATGTGAAAAATTATTTTTTTGCAGGAAAAGAGGATATCTTATTTAGATTTTTTAAAAGATGGTTGTCTCAAAGCCTTTTTAATACTTTGTAAAAGAATGTGTTTATTTTGACGATCTGACAATACAGAAATAACTCAGTAAATACAGATAACCATATACGTGGCTTTTCTTAGATTTCGAACGGCAGGACCATCGCTTTGCTAGAGTAGCCTAGTTTTGACGTTAGTTTTGTTTCGTAAATTTCACTTGACGGGATGGATCCACAATGGTCGAGTGGTGTGTAGCGCTTTCGAGCCAATCATCCCGTCAAGTTAAATTTACGAAACAAAACTAACGTCAAAACTAGGCTACTCTAGTAAAGCGATGGTCCTGCGTTCGAATCTAAGAAGCCACGTATATGGTTATCTGTATTTACTGAGTTATTTCTGTATTGTCAGATCGTCAAAATAAACACATCTTATTTTGAAACAAAATGTATNTATTTTCAAAGCTTATGATTTTAGACTAGGAGATTCCGTTCTCGGGCTCTATTTTCAAGAAAATTACATGTAAAATTTACCAAAAAAAAAAATTAGCTGTATATTTTTAAGTTTCTGGGTATTTTTGATACTGTTATATTTTAATAAAATTACATGTAAAATTAACCTAAAACAAAAAAAACTTTGGCTGGATAATAATTAGTTTTTGGATCTTTTTGATATCATATATATTTTAATAAATTACATATAAAATTTACCTAAAAAAAAAACGCTTGATGGACATATATAATTTTCGGGATCTTTTTGATATCGTTATTTTTAAAACAATCAAATGTAAAATTTACCTAAAACAAAAAACTTCAGATGGATTTTTATTAGTTTCTAGATCTTTTTGATATCGTTATTTTTTTTAGAAAATTACATGTAAAATCTACCTAAAACAAAACAAAAAATGAATATATATTAGTTTCGGCATGTTTTTGATATCTTTACCTTGTGAAATTTACTTCGAAGAAAACAAATTTAGATGATAATATAGTATAAGTGTCGGGATTTTCCGATATAATTAATTCATATCATAAACATCCCTCGACGCTAATATACATGCATATACAGTATATTTTTTTACTTGTAAAATGAAACTTGCATTGATGGAAATTACCCAAAAAAAATGGTAACTAGGCGGATTGAATTTTTAACCTCGCCATCGACGATAGCTTGACTTTCAAAATATAATCTTATAGTTACCATCTTTTATTGGCGAGAATTTCCTTCAATGTAATTTTCATTTCGCAAGTAATAAAACACATACTGTATCAATTAGGACACACGCGTCAAATTTTTATCCTATTCGTTTTAAAGCAAAAAAGGTTTTTAGGCCCTGGGATCGTTTGACGCTTATTTTCAACTCCCTAATTGGTCAAACACGAAACTAGGAGCCTAGAATCGAGATTTATATATGAAAGATTGGGATCCTAATGCCTCTACTTTCGCGTTTGACCAATGTGATCATCGGTGTTCCTTGTTAACCAATAAGAGCTTCGAAAATAAGTTCACAGGCGAACGCGAAATGAGATGCCTAGAGATATCAATCTTAGATATTACTTTCTTGGTAATACCAAATTGGAATAAAATAAACTAAAATGCATACTGTGTTTTACATACTTTACAATGTAAAGATTTTTGTATCTAGATTTAGTAACCACAAGAAATAATGTTTTTAAGACCTTTTTACTATCTTGGTAATATCAAGTTAGCATGAAATTAATTAACATGTAAACTTTACATGTTAATTGTATTCTAACTTGGTATTGCCAAGAAATTAAAAGGGTCTTAAAAATTATAAATTTCTGTGGTTATTTAATCTAGATAATAAAAAAAATATTTAATTTGCTGGTGGGATAAATTGAAAAAGTGAGACTAAAAATCTCACTTGACGATGGTTCTAATTATGGATCTGTTTTTAACCTACTCTCCGACTTTCTAATATTTAATACGTTTTTAAGAAAAATCCCAAATGTTTAGACTTTTGTGGTCAAGGTGTTCTAACTTGTATATATTATTTTGTAAATAGTCTATTTAAGAGGGTGGCAATGGTCAAAATATTTTAAGTAAACGGTAAATGCATAAACTTCCCCTGTCGATTAAGTCATTGCCATAAACCTAACCAGTTTTTAACCGCGATTAACCACCCGCTATATTCGCATTTCCAGGTATTTTGACAAAAAAAGGTGTTGAAATTGTATGAAATTTTTTGAGATTTCTATTACAAATTACTTTGTGGACGTCATGAATGACGTCATTTTCAAGATTGAATTTCCAAAATGTACTCTTTTCAACTTTTATTTGATTGCGTTCGGTGGAGAACTTAATTCTCTGTAAACTCCTTATAAAATTGAAAAACAAAATCAACATATGACGTCATTTTGAACGCTTACGTGTTTTTTCATTTCTGAACAAAAAAATTTATTTCTGTCCCCATATCGCCGAATAAGGGTGTTAAAATTTGCCCTGAGCACCCCCTTAAAAAAGATAAAAAATAAAACTTACCATCGACAATGTCTGGATGAAAACCACTAACATAAAAAGCCTCTTTTGACCTCGCTTTCCCATCAATAAATTTCACCATTTTGTTCCCATGGTCATAATCAGTGGTGTTGTACAGAATCATCGCTTCTGTCAGACCACCTTTAATCAGGCAAATTTGAAGTTTTTCGTTGATATCCCGCCACATTGGAATATGCTTGCAAAAGTAGATGATTTTTTTCACTATAAAATATTTTATTAGAAAAATTAAAATTAACATCAAATATGACGGTGGATTGGTCTAACAGATATATACTTGTTCGGGAGAACAACCGACAAAATCTTAGTACTGTTGTTTTCGTCTATAAGTACATCTGATATTTTGCCATATTGTCCTTATTTTTCAACAGCTTAAAAATAATCCAAAGTTTCGGAAGCTATTTTTCAATAATAAAATTTTATTTTGGCTTAAATTGTCGTTGATTTTCAACTTTAAAGTTTCTTTTTAGACTTTGTGCTATCCCCCTCATCTTTTCCTTATCTTACATATCTTGTAGAGGAACATGCCAAAATCAAAAGCGTAGGGTTTTTGCCATATTGTTCTTATAGAGTAAAATTTTGTTGGAAATTAAGAAAGGTTTCATTTTCAAATTAGAGAAAACGAAAAAAAATTCTGAGTTTTTTACGAAATTTTATAAGAAACATTCCATGTCAAAAATACCCCCGCCGATTTAAATAATGCCAGCTGGAATTACATAAATATTAAAATGACATTTTCAAGATGCTTGCAATTAACTTGCCTCTTTAACTAAAAACCCCCTTAATTTTTTTAAATATAAAACTGATCGTGAGTTAGAAAAAACTCTCCGATCTATTAACATTAATTAAGTCGGAAAAAATCTGATCCGAATTATGTTTAGTATCTATTATTCGGTTAGCTAGCTTGCAAAGATATTTGTAAAAAATGCTGACCCGCTCATCCTATGCTACCACAGGATTTTGAGCTTGATGTACAAATCGTTTAATTATTAAGCAGTTTTTCTGCAGAACTGTTTTGCGGTCAAAATCATCTTAGAGCGGTCAAGTTCGGAGAATGAACTTACATGTAAAAAGTTCAAGGAAAAGTTCAAATACCGTTTTTGAATGTAAAAAGTTGAAATAGATTACCTTTAATAGCAGCCATTTGTGACATGAAATCAAATGCCCGGGTTGGTTCCACGTTAACATGCACATCGACAGACTGAAATAATATATTTAATTTCGTGTTTAATTTTATTTAATTAAGGGTAGGTTGTCGGTAATTTTGAGCCCCTTATAGAATTAATTTATGATAATTAATATCGGTTATGACTAATTTTTACAAAACTGGCCCTAGATCTTGTTCTGAGGCCGTGATTGAAAGGTACCCAGATTAACGACACCTACCCCTTAAGTGTCATTTTAATTGGAAACATAAATTGTTCGATTGAAAATTTGGATTGAGCTGTCAGATGATTACTAAATCAAAAGCCCAATTCTGAATTAATAAATTACAATGTACTTAAAAAAGTCATTTTTATGTTCGTGGTGTTTATTTAAAGTCGGTTTTTAAGTGATACAAACTTTTTTTCTATGGTACAACTTAACTTGTATGTCGCGACATGTCGTAGGCCTTAACATCATAGAAAAGTGTTTGAAGGACTTTATATAACACTTAATTAACCAACTATAAATAAACAACAGAGACATAAAATTTTTTTCAGTACATGATAATTTATTTATTCGCGATTGAGCTTTTGATTTAGCAATCATCTGACAACCCAATTTCCAAATTATTTTGATCGAACTTTCTGCCACTAAAATTATTTTATTATTCTGAAATTTGAAAAAATAGAATAAAAAAATGTAATGTTATATAAATTTTCCGAGTCTGAATGGACTTTTTTAGTACAGCATAGTGTGTTTAAACGAACGACCTAGTAGGACGTGTTTGGGTCAAAAAGTCCTGCTAGCGTACATTTAAACTGGCACTTTGGCAATTCAAATTGTCCGATCAAACGTAACGGACATTTTGAATTGCCAGAGTGCTGGTTTAAATACACGCTAGTGGGACTTTTTGACACAAAGCTGTCTTACATGGTCGTCCGTTTAAACGCACTTTGCTGCAGTTTCGATTATTGGTCTATATGAAGATTGATGAACTTATAAAAATTTGAGTTTACACAAGATAAAAGATGGAGTCAAGAGGGATTCTCTGATGAACCTGGAACAACGAATCGACTTTTGTCTCGACACCACAGGAAACTAACGCGGTTTAAAAAAATGTTTTGACGGATTGTTCAAACGGACAGGATATTTATAGACAACTTTAAAAATTCATTATAAAAATAATTTCATTTTCAATATTTTATCAATAAACCTAGCTTTAAACGCGTGAAGGCATGATTTAATTATAAGATTTCCTCACAATAAGTCCTCCAAATCACCTTCTACACGACTCACAGCTTTATCTGGTAACTTTACATGTATTTATATATACAGAATAACTTATCTCCAGGTATAACCTTATATATAATTCGAAACAAAAATTGTTACATAAATTATGTAACATAATATCACATTTATTTGACGGCTTTAGCTGGAAGTAAACTGCTCGGATAAAGTCATAATCAGGGTTGTAAAAGGGATAATTTCCCACCCCATCTCCTTATAAATATATGATAAGGGCGAATTTAACCGGTTTAGACGGCAAAAACACTATGTTTGAGTTATTAAGAGACTAATTCACATACATTTTAATGTTTTTTAAATGCTTAACTGTAATATAAGTGAGCAGATTGAATATCTGAAACTGAATTGCAGTCTTATTTTTGTGAATTTCTACTAAACATTTTAAAAATCCACATAACCAATTGATAATGGATTCTAATGCCAATGTAGAAAAAATATTACATCATTTTTCCAATCAAACTCAATCTGGATCTCGCGGTGAAGTTGGAAATGAAATAAGACGGCACTACACCAAGGTACCTGGGTTGTGTTTTAGTGAAGTTATGATAGGTTCTAGTTTTCAAATTTTTAACTGATTTTTTCAGAAATTGAGCCTTAAATTGTGCAGTGAATTTGAAGGTTATTAGCTGGGATTGGAGTAGAATCAAAAATAAAAAGAATAAAAAATAATAGCTCACAACCCCCTTAACTCCTCCTATCTAAATATAACCTTCGTTCTACCGGATCAACTTGGACCAAAGTTTTGAAAGCTTCTGTTATTAGCTTTAAAAACTTAATAGTCTACTTAAAAAAACTTTCAAACAAAAGAATCTGACGAGTATGTTTAACAAACCACTAGAAGAGGGTGTTATTTTATTTCCAGAGACATATTAAACTTTATTAAGGAGGCAGCGGTCGTAGTTTTGAAGTATTAACAATACTGTATTATTGTAGGGTTGTTCGAGAATAATAATTTATTAATAAGTCATTTTAAAAAATGTATTTATTTGACGTTTCGGTTATTCGATAATCATAAACTTTATGATTGTGGAATAACCGAAACGTCAAATAAATACATTTTTTAAAATGACTTATTAATAAATACTGAATTATAGGGTGTTTTTTGAGAATACATTTTTTTTTGTAAATAAATATTAAGACATTTTCGTTTATTCTGTTTCACAGCTTTTATTTCTACTATACGAGTCAAATAGTTTTAAACGCATATAAATCATGCGGGTTTTCGGTAGAAACAAAAATCTCCTATTTTTGGCGTTTCAAACTATTTGACTCGTATAGTAATATCTGACGAAGATGTAATATCGAAAATTAATACACTCAAAAAAAATAAATAATGTATAACAGTATTTATTGTTGAATTGTTTTCGAGGTATAATATATGCATTTTAAAAGACTAACTACATTATATTAAAGCTTTCAGTTTATATCAAATCATCAGTAATTTTTTTTGTGAACAGAAATATTTTTTAGGTTTTTAGAGAGAAATAAATCAACAGTATTTATTGGTCAACATTTTATAATTATATTCGAATTGTAGTCCTTTAAAAAATATTACGTTCCGTACATTTTTTTTTAATTTTCAGCTACTGCTCAAAAATGTAAAACTGTTTTTGAAATTGCCTGTGTTCTGCTCGAAATATTTTTCGATAAAATCGAAAATTGCAAGCTTAAACATAAGCAAGTTCAAAATTTTTTTTGTACTGAACGTGATATTTTCAAGCTTATCTTAGATCTATCATTATTTACAAAAAATAATTAGCAAAATATTTAAATGGCTAATACACGGTTTGGGAACTTATTCTCAAGAGACCTATTCTTTTTCTCTAAAATGGGATCATACTTGAAATTTTTGAAACATTCGACGATATTATATAATATTCGAACATTTCTGTTAAAAAAATATTTCGGTTCGCTTGATTAGTTCTCAGGGAAACCGAAACGATGTCATTTAATTAATTTTTTCGAGAGCCAATAATTTTTACAGTGACACACGGTGCACCGCGGTGTTCAACATTCTCAGAAGTGAAAATGTCCTCTAAATTTGCCATTTTCACTCGTTTAGAGGCCATTTTCACTTCTGAGAATGTTGAACACCGTGTGACAGTTTATGAGTGTTAACCAATGATTAATAACAATTCAGAATTCAATTATACGAAATGGAAACATTGAAAATACAACTTTCCCCTTATGAACGTCTGGTAGACATTTTGTTAAATATCTAACAGACATTTCTAAATTGTATATAAATGTCGAGCAGATATTTAACAAAATGTCTACCAGACGTTTATAAGGGACACAATTAATTTTACTGCTTTCCATAGAATAATTCCATATATGATCTAATGTATATCGATAATACCGGAAGAGTTGCTTAATTCAGTAGATGGTACTGAAAGGTAGGCTTGGTTTGCCAAAATAAGCAACTTTTTCCGGGATTATAGATATTCATTATATTATATATGGAATTATTCTATAGAAAGCAGTCGAATGAATTGTGTCCCTTATAAACGTATGGTAGACATTTTGATTACTGTGGATTCTGGCCAAGCGGACACTTTTCAAAATCCCGTTTTGTCCGCTTAGAGGTACCCCGTGTTGTCCGCTTAGACCTATTTTGCTCTGAATCACCCCTAGACGGCGCTATAGAGCTTAAAACTAAAGCCAAATTCGCTTTATACACTGGTCAACATCATAAAATAAGAAATACTATCACATAATTTAAATTAGAAGTTTTTAATACTTTTTGTTACTTTGAAATTTTAAATTCCTCTAAGCGGACAAAAAAGATTTACCCCGTTTTGTCCGCTTAGACCTATTCGGCTCTAAATTACCTTTAAGGGCTTAAAATTAAAGCCAAACAGGGCTTTCAAGGATATAATTCAGATTGCAGCAGTTTGTGAACTAGCCTTTCATCTTGCGTAAACCTGTGTCAAATTTTTTTGCATGCATACACTCCAGACTACATAAGCGAGACAGGGAGACCTAAGTCAAAACGGAAAATCTATCTCCTCTCAGGCTTTATTTTGATAAACCCTAAAAAAAATTTTTATACCGTATAATTAAGCTATTTAGACTTGAGAGAGAGTATTTGTGATTAAGTGCTCATATTTTTTTTCTCTAGATTGCGATAAAACCACGTGTTTTTCGATTTGTTCATGGAAATTTATCTCCTCCTAGGTTTAAATTTAAAATTTCTCAATTTTTTTGCAACGGTAGCTTCAAAACAATAAAACTTCTGAGGAGCCGGTTTTTTTTCAATTTGATCGCCCAAACCAAAAATATGAATTTTTCAAGGTCCGTGAAAAAATTTCGAAAAAAAATGTGCTTTCGATTTTTGGACGTAGGCTCAAAATGAAAGCTGGGAACACTGCAAGAGAAAGTTGGCCTTACGTTCAAGCCGAAATTTTGAAGTTTTTAGTGGTCAAATTGAACATCGTTATTGTACGTTAATTTTGAAACAAAATATAAGAAAAAATCGAAAAAACTCAAAAATTTCGAATTTTTTTTGTTCTTAGTTTTAGGTTGTTTTTGTCTTTTTTAAACATAAGCCATTAGATTTGGTGCATTTTTATGAACATAATTAACTGCAGAAAATCTTAGAACCATCGGCCTAAATATCCTCTTTAAGGGCTTAAAATTAAAGCAAATTTCGCTACAGAAACTGGTCAACCTTCAATAGAAAGAGAAACTATGCCAGGAAAGTTAAACTGTAGAAGTTTTTCTGTATATTTTTGTTATTTTAGAAATTTAAATTAAAAAATTCTCTCTATACAAAATAGGGTCAATTTGTTGAATACCCAAATCGTTTCACAAATGTATACGCCACACCTACGTTAGAAATCTATGGATGAAATTGTATTTATATCTCGACTTTCTTAGCCAATAAAGCGCGAGGTTCGCCTATGCGTAATAAGTGTTTGAGTGTATTATAAAAATTTTGCTGGGTGAAGCAGGGAAGCAATCCGAGCAGATTATCAAGATCGGTTCGGATATTCGGGCCTCAAATTTTCAAGATCGGATCGGTTCGGACCCGGTTTGAAAAAAATGTGATCGGATCGGAAGCCCGATTTTGAAAAGTCAAGATCGGATTCGGCGGAAAAAACCCGATCTGATCGTTTGCTCGGTGTTTTCCCCGAGCAGATATTTTAGCTCGGACGCCCATCCCTGGGGTGAAGGGTTCGAACCAAAGGCCTGGGCATTCGAAGTAAAATGTTTTAAGCACTACCAACTGCACCACATTGCCATTCGAGTATAATTATTTAAAACTTTATTAAAAACCTTAAAATAAAAGCTTGGAATTTTTTTTAAATGATCTAAAAAAATTCCGTTTTGTCCGCTTAGACATACGTTTTTTCGGATTTTCAGAAAAAATGCGTAGGTTTTGTCCGCTTAGAGGTGTGTCCGCTTGGCCAGAAATCACAGTAATATCTTCTTTACATTTAAAATTGAATTACTTATATGTAATTTATCATCAAGTAGCATCTGTTTTTAGATATATGATAAAGAATCTTAACCTTGAGGCCATGAGATATACGGTTGATCCATATCATATACGGTATATTCTATATAATATACCAAAGTTAAAATAAAGCCAAAAAGTTGGAGGAATTAATTAGAAAGACATATATTTTTTCATTTATTCAAAACAAGTATCTTTAATAAATAAATAAAACGTGGAAAATTTCATTTTTTGATATGATTAGTAATTACTTAAAAACATGTAATTTGCGAAGTATTATTTGTTTGTTGATTAGTCTTGTTAACACCATTGTCAGAATCATGAATACATCAACGGTGCATATGTTTATTAATACGGATTATTAATAATGTTAATAATTATTAATAATATGTACTGTTTTAATAAGGAAAATTCTGATGATCATGTTTAATGGAAATTAATCATTTTGGAAGTTTGTTTTTCGAAGCCACCAATTCCATCGTATTTTGACTTAAGGGAGTGGGTGTCGCTGATTTGGGCCTCTTCCAAGGTCATTTCCCGCCAAACTAGCAAAGGTGATATTCCAAAAACATTTGTAACTAACAGAACCAACCTTCGCGGTAATTTTAAACTTAAC
>SCLH01000621.1:272621-283176 GCA_004367855.1 Oikopleura vanhoeffeni
CTAGAATCCGAAGTTTGAACTCAATACGAATTGCGGTTAGCTCAGGACTAACGTTTGAAAATCAGTAAAACCCGTCGGTTACCCCCTTAACATATAAAATCAAAATATGATCTTCGATAGTATATAGTAAAAAATAACATTATAATATTTACCATATATTATAAATTAATTCGCTAGTTCAAACTTTTATATAATTACTTTAGTATTACCGATATGCCCAGTTTTAACCGAATTACCGGCTATCAACAATTTGTGTTCTTCTAAATTCGGTTTCGGTTCAGATGGAAAAAACGTTTGTCGGTATGTTGTCTGGTTCTCTCGGAACAGATACTCCTTATGTGGTTAACTGGGTAGAGTAAAAAAGCGACTTAATCGTATCAAACAAGTTTTAAATTTCGACGTTTAATTTATTATTGCTGAAAATTGTAAATAAATAAGAAATACAGTTATTATTTCCGACGTTTTATTTATCTAAAAAAGAATGATAAACCTATAAATAAATAAGAAATACTTTTTTGAATAAACTTCGTCTCAACGTTTTTGACCTATTTATGATTCTGATTTATCACATGGCCTAAACCCACAATTTCTGAGAAGATATAAAAAAATGATATTTGAGGCATACGGTATGCCGCATACCAATCATTGCTCTAGGGCCACCACCCCATTGAAGTCTTACGATGATAAATTCATTCCATTCCTTGGTAAATTCTAGCCCCATGATCAACTTTTCATAAAATTTCAATAATCCAGTTAAAAGATACCAAAAACGTTTAATATGACCCCTCGGGTAGAATTTCATTTTTTGATATTTTTCTCGAAGTGTTTGGACCCGATACTGAAATTTTTACAAAATCCTTAAGAGTTGTTTTTCTCAGCAGTGTCACGCAGTTTGGAAAGTTTTATTTAACGCTGCCCGAGTGCCTTAAAATTATTTTGCTTTAAAAATAATAGGAAAAGATATTTTAAAGGCACTCGTGCATCGTAATGGATATAATGACCTAAAATTAATAAAAGTTGTTTTTGCCCATTCTGAGCTATCTAACCGTGTTATATGCGACATATTATATCTTAAAAAGTCAGACATTGGCGAGTTTAGTGAAATTTTAAGTAATACTTACATTAACACTTTCTTTGATTTGCTCCATTCCTTCCCATCCTAACAAAATGCCTTCAATGATAGATCTGTACGGTTCTGAAATCTCCAAAACTGGTCCCTTTGTTGGCTTAGTTAGCACGATTGATTTCCTACTTCTTCCTACGCGATTTATATATTCATTTTTCATGCCCATTTTTCGGCACATTTGCATTCGACAAAACTGACATCTTGGACGGTGCCCTGCCTGAACGGAGCATCCACCAGTGCCGATTTTACACTCGTATTTCAAATTGTGAACTACAGCTCTTCGGAAGAAATTCTAAACATTTAATTTAAATTAATCCACTTAAAAGATATAAAAAACGTGAAAAATGACTCTTATTTGGTGTCAAATTTCATTGATTACATTTTCATAACTTTATTTGAGTAATTTTAACCCAATGACCAGGTTTTCATTTAATTACAATAATCCAGTTTATCAATAACCGCAGACGTATAATTTGACCCATTTTTAGTGTCGAATTTAATTTTTGATAATTTTCGAAATCCTTGATTTTTTAGTTTCCATGAAATGGTAAGCAATTTTTCTCAATTCTAATTAGATTTCTTTCAAAATGCTACATTTATGGTGAAGGGATCTTTCGCATAATATATTTTATAGACTCGAGTTCAACTCGTCCCTGGAAACGGGCCGAGCAGTTCATTTTGAGTTTAACTAAAAATAAGTGAAAAATTAACTGAAAATAAGTAAGAAAAATTTGAAATGATTAAATTCATCATTTACTATCATTATTTTCTGCATTTTGCAACTGAACCGAAACATTTTGATGCACTTTTGTCTACTTCCTTGAGTAAAAAAATAGACTTATTAATTTTTCACATAAAATACATAATCTATCTGACTGAGAGCCATTTTTAATCTGTTTTTCCGTGCTTGATTAACTTTTAATGCAATAAAATAAAAACGATGTTTTTGGAAAACAACAGTGAAATATAGGGAGAAAAAGTGGTACAGCTTAAAGTTTCAGTTAGCAAATCCCTGGTTACACCCCTAACAATTATTTGTCAGTTTTTTAATTATCAAAAAATCTGCAGGGAAAGAGTTCTAGCTAAAAATAAACTTATTTTTTGCCCTCAATTTCAAAAAGTAATATTTTATTATTTATAGTGATAATCTGTCAATTTTTCTTAATTTAAAACGTGGAAAAGGAAACATTCGCATGTTTATTTCCTAAGCAAAAACGTTATTTTTGTTATTTCGCTAAAACTAACTCAAAATAATCTAGAAGGTCGATTGGGATAGCATTGTCTATTTTTCATCATTCATTTCCAAAATATATTTTGACTTAATACAGTAACATGATGTTACTAACATCATTGAATATTTAAACTGTACCTGGAACCCATTTGAAATAACGAAAAAACGTTATTTCAAATGAGCATGCGGTACTTTAAATGGGTTCTCGGTGTAGTTGAAATATTCAATGATGTTCCTGAATTAAGTCCAAATATATTATTGTAAATGAATCATTTGAAATGATGGAAAAATAGACAATAGATATCCAGATTGAAGTTAAAGATCACGTTGACTAAATTTTAGACAGAAAATACCTTTTTTGCTTAGGAAAAACATTAAAATGTTTCTTTTTTCGACATTTTAAATCAAGAACAATAGACAAATTATCACTGTAAATAATAAAATATTATGAGATAATCATCGCCAGGATTTACCCCGGATAATCTGATCAAAATTATTGGTGAACCTGTTATTTGATGACCTGTCAAACTCTATTGCTGACTGCATCATATTCAAAATATTCACAAAATACAGTTTGTGCAACTTGGCACTATGGAACATATTCTAAACAACAGTTCTGTTTTCGATCTGATGCATGTTTATTTTACCAACATGTTAAGAATAACATGCGACAAAATTTAATTCGATGTATTCTAAATTCTAATTGTACAAAAATGCCAATTATCAAATTTTTTCATAAACAGGCAAAATCATTTGAAACTAAAATTTGGTCAAAAGTCTTAGAATTTGACGTAGTTTCATTTGATACCTATTTTAAATCGTTTCCAATCTTTTGGTAAAAAATCTCGATAATTAAGGAAAAACATTGTTTATGAATTCTCTTTATAAAATCATTCACGACCACCTTCATCGAATGGAATAAAATTTTTAAAAATAGATCGTGAAAAATAAAATTTATTTGCAGTAAACATAGGTGTGGTATAAAATCATGTTTAAAAATCAAACGAATTTTTTTCCTAATAAATTTGGTTAATTTAAACGCCAAAGTCATAACGCTGTTCTGGTATCGAGAAGGCCAACCATGTTTGTAATTTTAAAAATTTGTTAAAAAATGTTGAAATTATTTACAAAACACCCAGAAGTTTTTAAGTGGCAGATTGGAATTTAAAAGTTGTTGATGACGACAAACATAATAAACTGAGTCGAATACTGGGCAGAAAATAACGATTATGGTCGGTTTCAATTTCCACCGATCTGAATCGTGTAATTTTAAAGAAATATCGCTTTTGTGTTTGAGGACAAAACGGTCAATTTATGAAACACCTTTACTTCGGAAAAAATAAACGTAGAGCAAAAAAAAGAGGCCTCAAAAAGTATTCCGCCGAAGACGGAGGAAAATGGAAAACAGGAGTTTCGTCTATATCCCTTTAACACCTTTCGCTGGATCTGAGAGATGTAGGCTGAAAAGCGGCTAGGGAGCCAATCCTGACACTCCTCAGACCCCTCCTAGCCACTCATGAGGCCGCTTTTCAGCCCACATCTCTCAGATCCAGCGAAAGGTGTTAAAGGGATATAGTATGTATTTTTTACTTGCGAAACAAAAATACACTGAAGTTAATTACCGCCAATAAAAAATGGTAACTACTATATATGTACATGTATATATTATGTACACATATGTATATATTTTAAACCCTCGCCATCGACGATAGCTATGCTCTCAAAATATAATCCGCCTAGTTACCATTTTTGATAAAAGGGGATTTCCTACAATGCAATTCTCATTTCGAAGGTAAAAAACACATACTGTTAGGCCAATTTTTCGTTTATATATGGACAAAACGCCAAATCAAACGTTTTTTCGTAATAAAATATGGCAATACTTGTGAACACTATAGTGATATAGTCTATATGGTAAGTAATAAAAATGGTTTATCATTCCGGCAATTAATTGAAAGTCTTATGATAGGCTTATACAGGAAAAAGTTGTCACGTGACTTATAAACTCATCGAACTCGGCAATCTTGGTCGTGCAGAAAATACTGGATAAATATTAGATGATTTGAAAGCATTTCATCTAATCCGAAAATAATTTGGAGGGTTGAAAATCACGATTCAACGGTTAAAAATTCCCCGCAAGTCATAATTTGCCTGCACTTATGTCCTTACAGTTGAGCAGACTATTTCGAGCCAAAATTAGCACAATTTCAAAACTAACACTGAATGACATAAGTGCAAGCAAATTTAGACTTGCGATGGGCTTTGAACCGTACAATCGTGATTTTGAACCTTTCAAATTATTTACAGATGGAAAGAAATGCTTTCAAAACATTAAATATTTATCTAAGTTTTTCTACAAGAGGAGATTCCGGAGTTCAAGGAGTTTAAACGTCACGTGAAAACTTTGTCTATTTAGCTTATTATAGCACTGTTAGTGACTTGGCGGAATGGTGCACAATTTGTCTTTATAATTTTGTAATATATTGTTTTAGGTTTATTTCTGAGGATGTCACTTATGGTGAGTTTGCAAAAAAAAATATAATTTTTAGTTTGAAATGATACGCCACTTTTTGTAGTACCAATAACCGAATTTTGCGACGGTAGACAGAAAAATAAAGTCGAAATTTTAAACCTAGCCTTTAAATGTAAGGCTTAAAATTTCGACATGTGTAGTACCTTGTAGTGCTTGAGCGAAAAAACGTCCTGAAAATTATGATACTTTTAAGCTAATTCATTTAAAATCACATCAAACATGACCGTGGGCGACACGGCCTATCAGTACGAAAAACCACCTAGAATACCTCTTCAAAGACACCGCCCGGACCTATTTGAACTTGAAGACATAGTCTGTAAGAGTTTAGTTGAAAGCTCCCTAGGATATCACACAGTTAGCATTTTTAAGCCCCTAATCTTGATCGCAAAAGAAAATCATCGTTACTCCTTGAGTGGCATTGAATTTCTTCTCTTTTCAGACATGATATAAAATATCATATCTAATAAAGGGGGCCATTTCAGGGTACCCTGAACCCGGTAATCATATAATTATTTTTTGACAGAAATCAACGTCGGATACCCCCTTATGGCCTATTGTTTCGCAACTTAAATTTATCTCGAAAAATGACGTTTTACAAGGTATTATTCCCTCGGGGCAAAGTGCGGTAGTATTCACCATAAATACATGAATTATTACATACCTCCGATCATAGGTTCTCCGGGAGTGTTACTATTTTGACTTTGTAAATTATAAATAGAAAAAAGTGCGCATTGAACATTTTGCTTGTATGATTAATTAAGGAGGTTCGCAGCACTCTGAAAAGCGTTTTCAAATGCACTTTACAGAAAAAAGGTGAAAGCTACAGACTCGCCTCCAGTATGTACATTTTAGTCGGGTTATTTGAGACATCAATATATATTTATTTGTAGATTAAGGGGGTGGGTGTCGGTTTTTTTTGAGCCCTTTATAGAATTAATTTATGATACATTAATATCGGTTATGACTAAAGTTGACCCAAGGAATCTCATGGTGGCAATTATTTTTTTCAAAACAATCTAGAACAAAATCTAGAATTTTCAAAATTCGAATATTTTTTTGCTTTTACCCGCATAAAACCGGTTTTCCACCATGATATGAACATTTTTTATTGGTGAATATGACCCACCAAAAACGATGCATGACATTAAAATTATGGGAAATGTCTTAATCGAATTCTAGAAATTTCAATTATTTTTAAACAAAAATGTTAAACCTAATTATCGAATTTGACGCTGATTGGTTAAAAATTTTGATTAGCTGTAAGCCAACTTTTTGATCAGTGAAATCTCAGCTTCAATTTGGTGGTCCTTTTGTTCCGATCAGACGAACTTTTTTTTCAAACTTTTCATTTCCGATTCACTTATAGTCATATTTCTAGAATTCTGGAATTTTATTCAAAAATTCCTTCTCATCACTTTTACCGCATTATATTTATCTACCTTAGTCGAAAAAATGGCTTCATTCTAAACATTCGTCTAAAAGAAGATAGAGTTTGAAGTCGAAAAACTGGCAAAATCGGCGTTTAAGTGAGATTCTAGAAGAAAAAAAGTCAANAAAAGCGACACCCACCCCCTTAAAAACTTGAATTTTCAACGTTTCCGTTTATTCCATTTTCAAGTGTGATAAATAAATGAAATGAGATTTTTTTTCATTTTTTCGAATTTATTTTTAAGTCTTGAAAATTAAATAATCCGAAACGTTGAAAATACAATTTTTTAATTGACAAATTAATACAAACAAAAGGCTAGACTAATGAAAATGCTAGATTTTATTTAAGGATGTGGGGCGATAATTGGGCTCTTTTTACACATTTTCAAGTGAAGTTTCTGAGAAGCTTTTTCTTCCAAATACGAAGTACAACTCTGAATGAAGTTGACAGTACTATTGAGAGCATCTGATACTTCACATACGCATAGAAAATAGTTTTTAGTAGGCGTCCCTAAAACTACTAAAAAGCCTACTCCTCTTTCATTTTTTCTTGTTATTCGCAATTTAACTTTCAAATATGAATGCGCATATCCGAGCGGTAGAAAATTTTGCCCCTAGTGCGTCAAAACAGCGTATTTGGAGCCTCACGCAAAAAGCCAACTCCTCCTGAAAAAATATATAGAAAATTTTTCAATATTGGTACATCAACTTACCGCAAAGCCTGGCTGTGAGGAATTTCTGTTTTTGGTAAAATTCTGAAACTATACATTTTCTAAAACAAACTTTTTTTTGAAAAAAAATCTAAATTCAGAAAAAAATCCTGGAGTTAGAAAAACTCAGTTGACAAATTCTCTACAAAATAGGGCAATCAAAAAAGTTATCTGAGAAATCTCAATCTAATTTTCGTCACCCTTAAATTTCAACCCCGAAAAACCGACTTTTCTTTTTAAAAAATCTCAAAACCAAAAAAAATCTTATAAGTGAAAAAACTTGGCAGAAAATTCTCTACAAAAAAGTGTATCAAAAAGTATTATACGTGAAGCTGAGATATCGTCCCCCACCCCTTAAGGGGGTCCCAACAGCATGAAACGACTCAATTATAAAGTCGATTTTGAAATGTTGTAAAATAAATTTTTGGCCATTCTATCAAATAAAAAAAATATTACCAATTCAATTGGTGTTAATCTGTCAGCCGGCGGATAACTAGAAATCGTTTAATCAACGGTTCAATATTTTTTTCCATTTGTGTTTTTTGCAAAATTGAACACTAATAGGGAGCGCGGGGAATCTATCTGATATTTCTCTTTGTTTCGAACAAACGAATTATCTGTTTTTTTCACAGTTAATCAGAATTGTTTGTTGATTCAATAATTGACAAAAACCGAAACTTATTCACTTTTTTTACAACCAAAAAATCAACTTAAAGATGACCCTAATCTTTTCAAAATTTTGACCAATTTTTTTTCAACATTTTAAAGTTGCGCGCCTCTAGAATGAAAGTGAAAGTCATTTTAAAAAATTAGCTTCTACACCAGTTTACTTACACGTTTGTTCGAGATATAAAAATGCAAAAAAAATTTAATGAAAACTCAAGGCGCTGAAAATTTTTATGGCGACACTTGTCAAAAATCTCAGTTTTTGAGAAAATTCTAGAGTTCGAAAAATAAAAATTCAGCCTTAAGGAGTTCGCTACGGCAGCTTTACATAATCTCAAGAATTTTCAACTTTTTTTCGTGTTTTTTGAAGGCGCTGAAAATTTTTTTAGATTTGAAATTACCGGGTTTCAATTCGGTTTGCTGGTAAAATGCCATTTAGTATAAATTTCAAACTCATACGACTTGCAGCCGAGGTTTCGATCATTCCAGCCATACTAGATAGAAGTTTTAGCTCCCACCGTATTTCTGTGAAAGACATTCGAAAACATCTTTAATACCGTTGGGAACCCCCTTAAGAGGACTGCTGGCTTTGGGGTGTGACGCGAAGTTCGAAAATTTGGGTGTGAGGAGCTTAAGATGTAAATAAGTTTCTCTCATTCCCAGCTGGATCGTTCGCGCCCGTCGTGTTTATCAGACTTTAACGTTTGACTAATAATTACTCAAAATTGACAAACGCAAATGGCTCTCACACGGTACTCTTTGACATATGTCAAAATAAGTAACCATTTAAAATGGTCCCCTAATCTGCCCAACACCTCAGCATGCGGGGGGAACGGGCTCAAACTTTTTTTTTCTGGAAATAGATAATACAAATTTTAGCGATTTTAGTATAAAATTAAAACGCTAAAATTTTAATTTTTTATAACTTATTTGAAGAAAAATGGTTGAAAGTTGGAGCCCGTTCGCGTCGTATTATTTTGAAGGTAGGGACTGTCAAATCTCTGTTCTGTAAAATATTTTTATCAATTTGGTTATATAGACTGACAATTAAAAAATTCTGTATTTTCGGTAAAACCTTTCCCCCCATATATTGGCACTCAGACAGTTTTGCTCCAGAAATGCCTTTACCTCCTGCAGGGCCCTGATGCTTGAGCCGGCTTTACACCCATTAATTTCTAATAGCACGGTACTTCTAATTGAAAACAAACTAATTTAATTAACTCCCACAATCACCGAAATATTACTTGGGAAACGAGCTTTTAACCCGGGAACAGCATTTATGGGGTAAACATAGTCTATAAACATATTACAAAGGCATCGATGATCCTCGAAAATATTTTGACGGTCATCGATGCTTTTGTAATATGTCTATTAAAATAAAAGTGCTTGTTTGAACCGCTGCCAAGAAAAAAAAATAGGAACTTATTTTAAGCTCGATAACCGAAGTTTTTGATAACCTCTGCACAAGAAACAAGCTAGTTTCTGAAAGTTTAAATTTTTATCAATCTCCGACTAAACCACTTTATTGATTTGTGTAAACAACTTATAAAATACCTGAAACAAGTATGTCATCATATTTTTCCTCATATTACTTCTAATAGAGACAATTTGATTTTAAAAAATAGACGCCCTCCATATATTTAGTCGTTATAGACTATACGGGCAATGTCCTCCCTTTAATCGATAGTAAAAAAAAAGAAAGCCTGTTTCCGTGCATTTCTAGATTTAGTGCTCTCATTCAAGTATTATTTATCTTTGAAGGGTGGTCCTGAAACGTCAAGTTTTTATAATAAGATTTATGGGCTGGCGGATGAGTATTTTTGGCAGTAGCGGTCCGGAATGTCCGATAATGTTTTTTTGCGTTAAAACTGGGCCATCTTGTATATTACGGCCGATGTATGTTTTGTATAAAGGTTTTAACCAAAAATCATAAGGTCAAATGAGCAATTATGTCTTCTCGACAAAATTTTGTATATAGTCGAAAGGTTATAATTGTTTTATCGGACATTTCGGATCGTTGTGGTTGGANAATCTTCTTAAGTTCAAACTTTTATTTTTTGATGGTTAAAACTTCAAAATTAAGAAGTTTTTAGCATTTTTGCTTGATAAAATAAATGACTGATTTGTCATAACACTAAGCCAATCATTCTGATCATCAGAGAAGTGGTACGGCATTTATGATGACATTTGATTTACCTTGCACCAATGAGTTGGAAAAATTGTTTTACGACGATTGAAAATAAATTTTCGTCTTAATATTTGAAGGTTAATTTGTCGTTATCTTTTTGTTTTCAAAAATTTAAGTTTCCTAATTTGATGGTATATAAGCATGTAAAATACTGTTTTTGAGAGTGTTTCTTGGCAAAATATATTATTTCAAAAATTTTAACGTAATAATATGGGGACATTTTGGTTCACCTAGAAACCACTCATTATTTCTTTAACAAGCTTTAAAAAGGTTATGACCTTACAGTTTATCAATATTAAAAATTAACAATAAATAAGTTCTAAATTAACTCATAATAACAAATCATAGTATAGTATATCAAATCATAGTATATTTGAATCAACTCTGGCTTTTTTTTTGACTTAACCCCCTTTAAATTTAAAAAAAGTTATTTGTTTATGAGTTAAATTATACAGTAGTTGAACTTACTTCTGCCAGTAAGTCAAACTCGTAGTATTTAGGTGAATTTATTTATTTAGGTTGAGACTATTTTCATAATTATGTAGTTATTAAAGTATAGAATATAGTTGTGATAAAAATAATATTTGAAACCTTGATATTCGATATTCTTGTGAAATTTAAATAAAAACTTATTTACGTTAATATCTGCTATATTTTACCCGTCAAAAATTTC
>SCLH01000621.1:283386-301708 GCA_004367855.1 Oikopleura vanhoeffeni
TATTTATTTAATTTTAAACTGTACAAAAATTTTAAATTTCTCACTGTAGCAAAAATGGCCCGAATCAAGTCTTTATGAGCAATAAACTACTGAATGGATACTGTTAAACGGTACTCCTGACAGCCACATAAAATAATAAAATATACAATATAAGGACAATATGTTTAGTGTTCATTTTCAGAGTTCGCATTATTAAGAACTTTTATTATGTAGTTTTTACGAAAATTGGATGGTTTCCAACTACTTTCATCTTAAAACTTTTTTAACATCAAGGGATCGGATGTTTTTTGCGGTAAACGCTTAATTTTCAACTCATAACATATTAGCATTAACAATTTATTTCGGGTGATTTTATAATATTTTTTTGTTTTTCGTTGAAAACTAATTTTTACGGAAAGATATCACAAGCTGCATGCAATATAAAAACTTTAATCACCGTTCAGTGTGACCTAGAACGAAGATACCTAAAACTCATTGGATTTCCTGTAATAATCAGGCGAATTAAAAGCTTTGAATGTACTAGCCAACGCTTCGTTATCATATGCTGAAGTTGCAATATGTTTTTCAAATATATTTGAACTTCACGGGCAAGCAGTATATGTGATAGTTCATTCCCGTATATAAATACTGTCCGTCTTTCAAATACCGTTTATATTTGTAAGGATCATTCAGTATCTGATAAGCTGAACTTTCCTACAAATTTGTACGAACTATAAAATATGGATAGTAGTGGTATAAGATACTTCATGCCCCTAAAGTTCAAATATATTTTAAATACATATTGCAACATCAGCATATAATTACGAAGCGTTGGCTATAATTCCAAGCTTTTAATACGGCTTATTATCACAAGAAAGCCATAGAGTTTTAGGTATCTTCTTTCTAGGTCAAACTGAACGTCGAATCTTATTATATTGCATACAGCTTGCAATATCTTTCCACAGATGCAATCCCGAGTTTTATTTGTTTTCAATCCTGTTGGTCTATGGTTAGGCTTCCCGAGCAAAAAATGAGTACCCGATATAAAGGTCCTCTGAATTTGAAAATTTCGGACCTAAGGTAGTTTTTGGCGCTTGAAATTTTGGTCAATTTTTTTTGACTCCGACCACTCGGTGGCGCTGTTTAAGGTGGCCAAAAATCGCCTATATGGTCTTATTTTATTTTAAGTCAAATGATTTTTAGTCGCAAAAAGTCATTTTGGTTGGTATTTAGTAACGCGCTGCTTGAAAAGTGAACATCGTATAATTAGAAGAGTTCATATATATGACTAAGTTCACTAATATTTATAACCGGGAAATTTATAAGACGAAGTTCCCCTTCTTGGTGCGCATATCCCGCGTGTTTTAGTTAAGGGGGTCGGTGCATTTTGACAGATACGGATATGGGCTCTTGATAAAAAACTTATTACTGGGTTTATATATTCTTCTCAATATACCACCAAAGTAATGTTTCATAGTCCAGGCAACTTTTGTAACTACAAAATTTTCGAATTCGACAAATTATGAGAAATTTATTTTTTCTTCAAACTTTTTTTACAGTATTTGTTTTAAATCAACGAAAAAACTCTTCAAATGGCCACTTTAACTTTTCGCGTATGTGACCACATATGCTATAGTTCCAAATTACGATTTAAAAAGTTTTTTTCCACAATGTTTGAAGTGACTAAAAGTTTCCCTTCAAGCGAAAAAAAAATTAAAAAGTGCAAATCTGCCAAAATGCACCGACCCCCTTAAGCATTAGTGAAAATTGTTAACATTATAATAAATATAGTTCTGTCGAAATTTAAGAAAATACAAATTTAAATGTTACTACTGACTCAAAACTAAACGAGGATTCTAAAAATCGACATTTCAGTTCTCGATCATGTCGGATAGTGACAGTTCTTTGAAAAAAAAGATGAACCAATCAGAGTCGACTTTAGTTTTGATATTTATTTTTTATTTTTATACGGTTGACCGCCTTAAGGGGGTATGCGACTCTGATTTGACATTTTCTCGGTGAAATATACTGAAAACTAACAGTTCATGAGAAAAACCGAAAATGCTAATTTGTAGATCTATCCTTAATCTTGCGAAAAAGTATATCACAAATTATTTTTGACCATTACACCAATAGGTACAGTATCGTAACAAGGTGACATTTTCAAAACTTCAAAATCTATCTCCTCCCAGACGGTATATCAAATTGAGCTCAAATTTTCACAGATCACGTAACGGTAGTATATAAATTTTTCATCGAGAGCTTTTTTTGATCCGGCAACTGAACAATTCTAGAACGCCAAATAACCGACGATTGTTAACAATTTCAGACTTCAAAATCTATCTCCTCCGAGGATATGTTTGCAAAATAGCTCAAATTTTTATCAAGTATTCCTCAGAAAATTTTAAAGAGATGATCGAGAGCTTTTTTGCAATTTCGAGCTAGAACTCGAAATATGATTTTTTTGGTCATTTTCCGAAAAAAAAGTGCTTCGATTTTTTCGAAAGTAGGCTCAAAATAAAAGCAGTGAAACACTGATGAGAAAGTTGGCTTACGTCAAGACGATTTTTTGAAGTTTGAGTGGCCAAATTTAAGCTAGCGTTATTTTTTAACTTCATTTTTTGAAAAATACTTAGAAAAAATGCGAAAATTTTTTTTTGATGATTGGGTTCGTAATACACTTAATTATCACCCCGTATTAATTTGGAGCATTTTCAATGCCTCTAAGGCCTTTATTAAATCAGAGTCGCATACCCCCTTAAACACATGTGTTATTACAGATGTTTAGTAAAACATAATTTAAAAATATTAATCTTTAAATAACTTTGATTGGTTAAATTTGACAAATTGATTGGCTAATAAAATTACCGTATTTATACAACAGTATCAAGGGATTAGACCTCATGGAGAGCTTATTATAATGAGTTGCCATTGTAAATTATCTAAAAAGTGTTAGTCGCTTTTCAAGTCTTACTGAGTAGGCTAAAGCCTAAGAATAAAAAAATTGGCTGGTACTACATGTGCTATAGTCTCATTTTATCCCCCGGGGTTGTGAGATTAACGTGATTACGGGTACCATTAAAAAACGTAGGGTACGGGTGGACAAATTGGAATCGTTTTAAAAAATAAAGACATCAAATTATGAGAAAAAAAGTTTTGAAATTTTTCAATGCTTTTCTAACTCGGAATATTATTACTGATCAGTAAAATCAGGGCTTTAATTTGAGCGCACTTTTGAGTCTATTGCATAAATTTGAAATTCGGATTTATTTTGCTTACATTTTGTATGAAAAACCTTAACAAAATTCTATGAGAATTATATCGCTAGAATATGCTCAAAACACCGTTTTTATCTTAAAAACGGTGTTTGAGCATATTCTAGCGATATAATTTTCATAGAAACTTTTGATGTAACAAAAATCACTGGGTGACCCCCTTAACGAGAGAACGGCTACCAACTTGAACTCGAAAAAAGAGATCAAAGGCAATTTTTTGGACTTTAGCTAAGTCTTTTTTATAATATATCGATTACGAGGGCCCCTGGTCATTTTTTACTAGATTTTTAGCCAAAAATTTTATTTAATTCAGCTTTGCTAACGACTCATTCCGATTGATTCTGATAGCTAAAACAGCGAGCACAAATTATTGGTAATAATTGAATCGTTAAAAAATGGTCTTGAATCCGTTGTTAACCAGATTTTTTAAGAAAAACGTAATTACATTACAGGTAATTAGAAAAAAGATAAGAAAAGTGGTCGATGAACTATTAAATACAAATTTGTGGCTTCAAAAAACTAGTAAAAAAATGACCAGGAAGCCCGTAATTGAATAAGGAAAAGTTATAACTCAACCTATCTAATTCGTTAATTGAAACTGTTGGCATATTATATCGTTTGCTGCCTATACGGACAAAAGTTAATACAGCCAAAATAAGTTATTCCAGACGGAAAGATTCGAAAAATGCATGACTTGTCGATTCTTACGTTGTGCAACGAGTAAAAATCGTAATAAGTTCATGCTAATTTTTTGAAATATTTATCTGAACGACCACGATTGATTTTGGATTTATTTACCCCATACATGTTTCTGTTTGATACGCAAGAAGCGATAACAATGGTCAGACGAGTTTTAATTATAGCAGTGAACCTATCTACAGGTTAAATTTACAAAGTTTTAATTTAAAAATGTTTTGCGAAGATACAGTGTAATCAGTGATAAGGATTTCCGAGGTGAAATATACATCCTATTCAGTTAGATTAAATTCATTAAATTTGATTGTTACTACTGACAATAGACTCATTGAATACAGTGAAATTAAGAAAGCACCCAAGTCTGAGCGTCCAAAAAAGATGAAAATTTCTTCTCGTTCTTTTCAAAATGGGCGGTAAAAAATAATATGTAACCGCCCACTTTTTTTAAGATTTTGCAGACATTATAGATTGCTGATTTCCGAGTCTACTTAATTATCATTCTTAAAAACTTACTTTTGAAAAGTGGTGTATAACTAGTCAAGTGATAAATTATTTTAAACTTAAGATTTTTAGTCAAATTTAAAAAATAAGATATAAAAAGTCATTCTTCAAAATATATCGAAATTTTGACTCTTTTTATACAAAACAGTCGCAAAAACTCAACACATTTCCTTAACTTTGACTTAAAATATATCTAGTACTGTGGTTTTGGCTTTCTGAAGGACAATATGGGACTTAAACAGGGTGTCCTTATAGACCAAAACCACTTTCTATTTCAGTAGTATATGTAACACTTTAAAATTGAACTGGTTCCAAATAATATGCGAATATTCATGAGGTCTTATTTCAAATTCAGAACTACAGTAATAAACAAGAAAATTACTTATTTATTCGCGTTTCACCTTTACGACTGATTTCAGAAGACGGGAATGTGAGATTAACGAGGACACATTTTCAATCTCAGAAATAAGTCGATCAAAAGTGACCATAAAAATTAGATAATTAACAAAGTTTAATTATGACCATGAAGAAATATGGAGCCGGAAAACTGAGTTTATTGATTATATCATAAATTTTAATAGCTGTCTACTTTTTTTAATCCATTTTATATTATTTTGTAAAGAAACCTAGAAGAAAAAATTTTAATGCACAAAAATAATGACGTCGTTTTTTTTTAGTAATGCATAATTGTTGCATTGAATAGATTGAAAAACTAGAAATATGATCAAGTTGTATGATATCTCAATCGAAAGCTAATGTTTCAAACTAACTAATGCACTAAAGTCTGGACCAGTACCATTAACCGGTTCACCGGATATAAACCGGATTTTCATTTTTTGGTAGGTTCGAAACTAAATGAGCCCAAAAAATTTTTTCTGGAAATTAGCCGTAAAGTTAATTTTTTATGTTTTTTCATTCTTATATCATGATTGTCTACACATTTACTGCTTGAATTATATTTTTGATGAATTCCTGGCAGAAAAAAACAAGTTTCTATTTTTTTCTCAAATTTTATACTGCAAATGCCTATATAATAGATCTCCGGTTACCGGCGAACCGGTTAATGGTACAGGTCCAGACTTTAGGGCATTAGTTAGTCTGAAACACTAGCTTTCGAATGAGCTATCATACAACTTTATCCTATGTCTAGTTTTTCAATCTATTCAATGCAACAATTATGCATTACTAAAAAAAAACGGCGTCAATGTTTCCGTTACTTTTGGTTCAAAAGATAAAGCCATAATAGATTGACTTTTTGATTAACTTGTTTTTTGGTTTCGAGGTATAATTAATGATTAAAAATAGTAAAATAACTATGGTTTTTTATTTATAAGCTTTCGACCTAACGGTCATCATCAGATAAAGTAATAATGAGAAAAAACTGTTTTTTTGAGAAACATTTTGATTAACTGTTACAGTGTTTTGATGGAATTTTATAAAATTTGGCCAATAAGATCGCATTTTTCCTGAAATAGGGCGTATAGTCGCAGGTTTTTTAGACTATACGCCCGACTCTGCTGTAGTAAAACGCTCTCTGAGCGTCCAATATTAATAACATGGGGAGGTTTTTAGAAATTAGACTGCGAGAAAAGTAATGTGTTTTTTAATTCGAAATATCTTTTTAGCATGAATTCTAATATGAAAATTCTATAGAGCAGATCAAGTTCGCGTCACAATTGTTAATATGAGCATCCTATCGATATATTATTTCCCTGCTGTATGATACTGTCGATATCAAAAATACTGTATAATTTATTCAGTATTGGTGATAAAAAACAATATGCAACAGAAGAAAATATATCGATAAGATGTTATTATGGATGATTATGACGCGACTGTGGTCTGTACTAGTTAATTTTTTCATTTACAATTCATGCAAAAATGGGGATGAAATGGGTTTTAGAGTGTAAAAATCACATGACCTTTCTAAGACGGTCTATTTTCAAGGACATGTCAATGTTAATGAAAGCATGTATCGAGGGTGCTTCCAAATCAATTATAAATAAAAAAATACAGCCAGGTATAATTTATGACAGATCCTGACGGTTAAATGCCTTGCTAGACAAAGTAGGTTGGTCATTTAAAAATTACTGATTGATCTGCATACTGAAGATATTACCTGATGGGACGTTTAAACTTTTTCGGTATATTCGATCATAGTTTTGCCACAGTAAAGAGCTTTTTATATGACGCGAACGGGCTCCAACTTTTAGTCATTTTTCTTCAAATAAATCATAAAAATTAAGCGTGTTTTTAGCATAAAAATATAAACTAAAAAATGCTAAAATTTTATTTTCTTATAATTTATTTGGAGAAAATGGCTAAAAGTTGAGCCCGTTCACGTCCTAATAGAAGCTTTTTACTGTATTTTTGTCTATAAGGACAGGTGAGATTTTCCCAAATTGTCCTTATCAATTTTTTTTTGTAAATTATATACGATTTGATGAAAAACAAATTCAAGACCTTTTATTTTTGCTCTTCACCTAAAATTTTTACGAAAAAAAGGTATTTTAGAGAAATTTTTGAAAATATACCCTTTGCATTTTTTCCCAAATTGTCCTTATAGAGGGACGGACCAAAATCTAAAAGCGTAGGTTTTGGCCATATTTACCCGCAAATTGTCCTTATAGACAGCCATTATCTTCAATATGCAGAGCAATCAGTAAAAAATAAATAGGCAACCTTTTAAAACGTTCTAATAGACTCATGTAATAAAACTAAATGGAAATCATATTTACAATGCTAGTAATTATTTGTTCATAAATTCCACGTTAATTGTTTGTACTTCAAATACTTCTAACGACGTTAATTTTTATCATGGCTTAATTGGCAAACAGGGGAATTATTTTACATACTATTTCCATGTCATGACAAGATAACCGCCTAGTAGCCAAAAAAATAATGATATGGCAGAAATAAACATTTTTGATAATTATATATACGTATTGCTTCTTATCATACGTATCGCCCGCGTCAACTTTCAATTTTCTATTAAGAATTTGAAGAGCTGATAAAGAGCTAGTTGTCGAGCTAAACCACTGTATATTCTTATCAGTGAGTTTATTCATGGAGATTTTATTCGATAACCAGGTTAACTTATTTTTCAAAGAGGAAGTTCGAAACTTATTTATGATGCAAATAACAAAAATCGGGGCTGATTGATATACACTGTATTTTCTTATCAGTGAGTTTTACGTACTAATTTCTCAAAGCGAAAGTTCTTGGTTAATAACTTATCAATATGGATATTTTATTCGATAACCAGGTTAACTAATTTTTCAAAGAGGAAGTTCGAAACTTATTTATGATGAAAATAAAAAAAAATTGGGGCTTATTGATATACACTGTACATTCTTATCGGTAAGTTTAACGTACCTATCTTACTAAACTAAAGTTCGTATCTAATTACTACTGTCGTATTCGTCTAAGAGGACAGAAAAAATTTTGTCGTTTTGTCCACCAATAATTTAATTACTAGTAATAATTTATATGGACCTTTTATTTGATAACCAGGTTGACTTATTTTCAAAAAGGAAGTTCGCAACTTATTTATGATGAAAATAAAAAATTCTAGGCGCATGGATAAAGATACGACGTTTTCGCTATATCAAGGTTAAGAAGGTAGTGTTCACTAAAACGTTTCACTTAACATTTTTGTGTCTCCGGTTTGATCGTTTTACCGGTTGGTAATAGTTTGAATTCCAACTTTTTTCTTGATTTTTTGAAGTTTCAAAGGTTGAGACTATTTGAAATTTCTTCTCAAGCCTTTATAAACCCCGTACAATAAATAAAATAAGAAATAAATAAGTAATTTTTAAAAATCGACGTCGCGACTTATTTATAATGAAAATATGGAGATTGTATAGCGATAACAAGGCCATTTTAAACAATGAAGTTTCTTAATTTGACGTATCTGATACTGCACAAAACTTACTTTCGTGCAAAATAATATCTTAAATATGTTTTAAGTTCAAATCTGGTTTTGGACACTTGGAATATTATATGCGAAAAGTAAGTTTATGTTATTGTCTAAATTAACAACTATCAAGTTTTGCCACAAAAAACAAACCATATGAGTTTTTAGGCAAAAATATGTTTATCGTCAAAAAATACTATTTTTGCGTCTAGCTTAGGCGCTCTTTCCCAACCTACGCAATTACTCAGTGTGTGTCTTTGACCAAATTATTTTGATCATAATGAGGTGTTAATTTACTGTTGAGGTAATGATTATGTAATCTATGTTCAAAGCAAATATATCAAGAAATGAAAAAGAGTATCTTTGATATCGAAGATTATACTTATTGGTCCCGTAGAACTTTGACGTCAGAGACACGTCTAAGACGTGTTTTGATTGGTCAATACACAAAAGTCAATGTGTATTGACCAAGGAAATCACACGATTCTTTAGGTCAAAGTTCTACGGAACCAGTAAGTATAATCTTCGATATGCTGGGCGAAAATATTATTTCGAAAAATTTTAAATTTAATAATAAATCGAAATTACCAATTTATGTGAGATTGCATAAAATTCATAATTGTTGTGAATTGTGTCATTTTTGGTTATTCATTTAATTTATAATAATCTTATTATGAAAAAAAAGTGCGTCACAAAATTGATCATGGAAACATAAAAAAGTGTAAATTTTACATTTCGAGCCCGTGACCCATAACAAAATTAGTCTCCAGACAGTAATATCACAGAATCTAATCAACAAGAGCACAGATGCTCAAGGTATGCTAAAATCAGTTCAGGTTCGAATGCTGTAGAGGGTTGATTAAATGGCAACTTTTGCCTATGTTACAATACTAACCAAGGAAACATTGTGTTTGTTCCAAAAGCTTGGGCGTAATAAACCAATCAGCGGCATTTGCAAGCCAACCCCCCCCCCGAAATTTCTAATATGAGAGTTGAAATACAAAAATATATTGTTTAGGATGTGAAATTTTCAAATATTGATGTTAAAGTACTGATCGAAAATTTTTGTATATTTGCAAACAATATTCAAGATATGACAAAATGACTAAAGTGCTACTGGTTTACTTAATTCACCTAAATATGAAAATGTATTTTGATTATATCCTAGTTCCACCTAAAACGCATCAACATCTATAGCCCACGCTGAAGCTGTGGGTTAGAGATTTTGTTTATTTGTGGGTGGAATTAGGATATTGAGTAAATTAAATAGAATTTCAAGTGACGGACCATTGTCACGGATTGCTAGAAAACGCTGGTTTTTAACGAATTTTATAAAACGGTGGCACTTAATACCAAAAACGCCTTTTCAATTTTTTGACCTCTAGTTAAGTCGAATTCAGGTTGTCATTGGACAAAAAAATCTACGAACTAGGGTATTCTATAGAATGCCTTACTTAGGGTAAGAGCGGTGAAAATTCAATGTTGGCTATTTTTTTATTGCTTTCCTGTCTGATAAAACTAAACCGTAAGGAACGAAAGCTATGCTAGCTTTTTATTAATATTTAATTTAAAGTCGTCAATTTAATTTACTAAAGGTGAGTAATTAAGGAAGTACTTTCTGCTTATCGTCGCATAAACTTAAAATGATTGCGAAATAATCCTTATTTTATATACAAAAAATTGATAGCATCTATAAATTGGACATAAAGTTGAGAATACTCGTCACCTTCAAAACTTCATGTAAAAATGTTCGGATTTTAAAAGAATGATTCTGTTTTGTGTAATTTGTAATCATTTTAGAGAAGGGGATCCAGGCATATAGTTTCGCGTTCGACCAATNTTTTTGAGCGTAGGTTGAAGTATCAGATGACTTGAATAGTACTAAAAACTTCCTCAAGAGTTGTTCTAGGTACGTGGAAAAAAATTAAATCATTTCTGACTCTAGGTTTTTCAGAAACTTCACTTGAAAATGTGTAAAAAAGAGCTCAATTATCGTCGCCCACATCCTTAACCCAACACATTATAACATATAATCATTTTCCGACCTTATTTTTTAATGTTAATAGGTATTAATTGGGGTAGTTTAGTTTATCGTTAAAATATACACTTTTCATTGGGAAATCCGATTTAGAACACTGGAGAACGGGTATTTTGAAAACCCGAAATAATGACCCGACTAACCCCTTTATATGATAAAATTCCTTATTTTACACTATCGTTAAAAAATTGATGACCTCAGATTATTGAAGAGAATTATTTCGTAAATGAAAAAAAAACTTAGACAGCTTAAAATATCCAGTTATGAAATATGTTTATAAGGACGCGACTAAAATAATAAATTATGTCATCAAAAATATTTTATTGTTTTTTGGGAGTATACATTTTTCGTCGACATTTTTCTTCTATCTTTTCCCATGGAAGATGCGTAGGCGGAAAAACGTTTCCAAATTTGAAGAAAAATCGTGTGAAATAAAAAAAATCATGTTGTAAAAATACAAATTTTTGATTACTAACTCAATTTTAACTAAAAAACTAACGATATCAATGCAAGAATAAAAATTAAATCGTAAAACGAAACATTTCATACATTCGTATTTTGCTTGTCCTGCTAATTTCCGCCTACTGTGGTTTGCTGAGATTTTGCCATATTGTCCTTAGCTTTTGGTGCCATATTATCCTTATTTTTTAAAGTTGCTCTAAAAATTTAAAAAATAACGGCGAAGAGCTGAAAACATAAGCCAAAGTTCCGGGGGTCATAAAATTCTTTTACCGTGGTATTAGTGTGTATAACGGTGATCGGTGACAAAAAAGTGTCAAATTTGATTTGTTCATGTGAAGTAAGCACCATAGCTTATGGTAATCTAGCTTCACCCGTAGTTTTTTTTTCAATGGATAAAGGTGTTCAACTTGGGGCAATCAAATGCCTTGTCAAAAAACAGAGAATATGATCGATCGAAAATTATGTTCATTTCTTTATTTAAAAGAGAAAAGGAAATAAGTTTAAGAAAGAAGTTGAAGAAAGAGAAGTTAGACGATTGTGAAAATAAAGAAATTCAAAAGTAAGAAATGGTAAGAGTTTTTGCGATTTATCGGCAGTATTGTTTCAAAAATGAAAATTCATTGTTTGGTAAAAAATATAGGAAACGTAAAATGACCAAAAAATATCTCTCCAAGATAGCTTAAAACTTGATAAACCCATTTATTTAGCTTTTGAAATTCGTTATGTGGTCAAATTGTCGTCACAAAGAACTGTCATCCCGGCATTATCAAAGCAAACTACTTTGATTTTTATTGCGGAAAAAGTGGATGTATTTTGGGATTTATTCAGCACGCGCAAAAGAGTCCCTTTGTCTGCAATTAAATTAAATTTCGACGGTTTTCTTTAGTTAACACGATATTTGTTAGTGTAAATAGGCTGGTCTGAAACAGAGGGCGGCACAATGGGATCGGTACAAGATAGATCTGGATTGCGATTATTTTGAGAGGGCTACGATCACGCATCAAAGTTTTTTCGAGACGTCCCGACCGATACTGTTTTCTTTTCTTGTAGAAGGCACCGTCCGATCCAATTTTTCAAAAAGCGATATGATCGGCGGTAAGAAACATGGTTCAGAGGCATTTAGTTGTGATTTCGGGGATTAAAATTGACTTTATTATTAAAGAAAACAATTGAAAAAGGAGAAATTGACCAGAAAGTTTCGGTGGAATTTAGAACAAAATATCGTGAAAAAGTTTTTTGCGCGGCAAAAGCTTAGCAACAAATACGGAATTGTCTAAAATATAATGTGTCATTCAATAATTAGTAATTAGTAGAAGAGAATATAAAGCTTTTATTGTCAAATATAGAAGTTTTTAGTAAAATTGAAAAGTAATATGTTTGTAAATTTTAATTGAATTTTAAGAAAATTGCAAATCTTTTGTAATAAATCATGAAGAATTCGGAATTAAGACTGTAGAAACGTGTGAACTACTAGTTTGTCACTTGTTGAGACCGTTAAAATAGAAGGTAAAATCCAATAAGCCATTGCTAAATCATATTCTCCAAAATAAATTTGAAAATAAGTTTTTGAAATATCTCGAAATAGTTATTCAACGAACACGGAATTTTCAACGTGACCGGAAACGACTGCATTGGGTATCAACGAAGATTAAAAAATTGCGAAGAATTGTGTGGCTGAAAATTAAGGGTTAAACAAAAGGATGTTTTCATAATATCAAAATTCAATATTCGGCGATGAGTCATTATATTAGTTTTGGAAAAGCGAAGTTGAGCGGACGACATTTTTTGGTTCCTTTGTAAAGCTTTTTGAGAAGGGTTAAATAAAGTTGCGTTGGCGCAAGTATATTAAATTGAAAAACTCTCAAGCAAAAAAAGGGAGATGAGAGCAAAAACCACAAAATGTTTGAGAGTAGGAAAAAATAATAACAACTAGAAAACAATTCGAAGAGCTAAATACATGTTTCTGATAAAAAATCGAGCTCACATGTGCATCAAGTTTGTTTCAGCCAGAAATGTTATGCTATGACTTCAGGAATTAATAACGAACAATCATAAAGACCGGAAAAATATTTTTATGTAAGTATTGTGGAACAATGACCCAAATGAGGCCGGAAAAAGAAACATTAAATGTTTTTCATTTTGTTAAAAATGAGTCAACAAAGTTGCNACACCGACTCGTGATTTTAAACATAATTCCTTGTAAAAATAATTTTAACACATCTCTTTTTTAAGTTTTTATTCGAAAAAAATTGTGAAATTCAACTTTTCGTTAAAATCATGGACATCTTTATTTTTACGGTAATTTCCTCAATTAAAACCATTTATTTAATAGTATGATTTCATTACCCAATATTTTGACATAATAAATGTTTAAAAAAACAATTACTATTTTTTTGTTAGCCATTTTTGTTTAATATTATCTCGTCTGCGGTGAATTTTTCGCTAATAGAAGACCAAGATTATTTTATTCTTTGCAGTAAATCAATAATACGCCTTATTACATAATGAATTTATTTAGCGGCGAAAATGCTCCAGGGGTTAATAAAACCGTCAAAGTTAAGCGTCAGATTTCGAGGCCTGATTTTAATAATTCATTAAAGAATTCAGTAAAATGTTTAATTTTTATATATTAAATTGAATAAAAATATTTATGTCATCGGTAATTTTTAACCCGCAGAGTAGCCTGTCACGCATTAACACTGAAACCAATATTAGGTATTTATTTTGAAAGTGCTGCTTATAGTGATTGAATAGGTTAAATATAAGGTCACATACAAAAAATCAGCCTTTTTCAACATAATTAAGTTGATAGGCTGACCGTTTAAAATTTTGACGAAATCTGGTCAATTTTAACAGTTTTTACCCCGTAAAACCAGAATTAATTGTTGAATTTGAGAGTGCGCTTTGCTATCAACAAAATAGGTTAAAATAAAGTCACAGCCAAAAATAAGCAAAATCTGACATAATTTAGTCCCTAGGGCCAAAATTCGGAGACGTGACAGGCTACCACATAGGTCGAAAATGCTCCAGAGGTTAATAGACAAGTCATATTTAAGAACAGGGGGGGGGGCAATATTGCCGAAAGTTTTTTGCCCAAAAATTTCGGACATATTGGCAAATTCGGCAATATTGGGCCGAAGTATTAGATTTTGAGACCAAATTTGATTAATTAATTAAAAAATTCAGTAAAATTTTTATAAACTTAAGTTTAGTTATAAAAAGTATATATAAAGTTTAGTATATAAAAACGATACTGAATTAGTAACTAAACTGTATAAAAAATACTTATTTTGTAATCGATAATTTGAATCCCAGAGGACGAAAATGCTCCAGGAATTAATATATCCCGGATATAATATCCGTCAAATCTAAGCCTTAAATTTTATTAATTTATTAAAAAAATAAGTATAATTTTTAAATACTAAATTGTATAAAAATATTTATTTTGTAACCGGTAATTTTTCACCCAGACGAAAATAATTTTATGCTTTAGCGTAAGTGCCGAATACCCCCTCCTTACATAACATTACGTAGAAGGAAATGGCTCCTGGGGGTTAAATTATGCATTTTAAGCAGTGCAAAATGACTCATGCGCTTAGAAATAATATACAGTGGGCGACGAGTAAAAGCACACCTTAATACTTTTTGGCAAAATTATGATTGGCGCGCAATAATTAAAATGAGTAACATACCTTACAAGCTTCGCAGCTAAGCACATTGTAATGAAATCCCGTGGCTCTACTCTCGCAAATTTTGCACTTTTCATTTCCAAATAACTTTGGCGCCGGCCCCTTTTTCGACTTCTTTTTCGGGGTCATTTGGCTCATCTCGAGCTTGACCCCCGATTGACCCGGGTGACTTAGCTTATGAGGCGTAGGCGACATAATGGGCTCCTGCTTGATGGGCCCATGGTGGTGCTCAAAGGGCGGCGCGGTCGACGCATCCGCAAGATTGTCTAGAATGCACGAAATATCAGGCGCCTCCATTTTTTGTCTGCCAGGAGTTTTTTCTTTCGCTTCTCAGGATCTTTTTTCGGAGGGAAATCTCTCAAATAGCGGCTCTAATTTCAAATCTCGTGAGATAAAAATACATAAAAAAAACTGTGTAAATATTGAGGGGGCAAGCTGACGCGTGGGAGGGTTACTCAAGAGGGATTCTTCCTCCCCGGTAGTTATACTAATTAAAAAAGGAGAAAAAATAACCTAAAAAAATAAAGGTTTTTTTTTGTTCAATCAACTTGAGGCAAAAAAAAGGAAAAATTGGAGAGAAGAATTGAGAGACACGAAGCGAAAGGGCGACACCATAATCACACGTGGCCAAAACATCTCTATTCAACACAATAAACACTATACAGCCAAAAGGGGGGCAACACACCATAAAATTTTAGTAACAAGTGTGTTTAGTAAAACTGTGGATTTGTGTATTTCCATTATTATGTTGTCAACATAACTCAGAGTCATTATCAATGCGTCAGAATTTTTTCCTCCTTGGTTTAAAATTTCCGATATAAGTTTTTATATTTTAATTTTTTGTCTCATTTTTGAATTCTGATACTCATGTTCAATTTTTTAAAACAATTTAAAATTTTTCTTTATTTTTCTGATTTTGTAAGATTTTTTAGCACAATTTATTATTAATTTTTTTGAATCAATGTTAATTAGAATTTTTAATTTTTGGAAAAGTTTTGAAAGAATTAAATTTTTGAAAACAAACTTTTAATTTGTAATTTTATCTTTCAAATCTGAATTTATTAGTTTTGTATTTCTTGAAGGAAATTTTCCATTTTAATTAGTTTTTCAATTTTTTACAATACAAATCAGGGTTTGGTTGCCTTAAAAGGGCGCCACTCATTGGCCCATTTGATTTTGCCCATGTTGATACAATAAACCGCCCCCCCCCGCACGAGATTAGCCTAGGCAACTCATGCTCGGCACTTCATGTTTTAAACTTATATTTTTTGTGATTTTTGATCAATTTTTTTGACAAGTGTGTTGAACACACACTGTGTTCATTAAAAACTGTGGATTTGTGTATATGTTGAGTCATTGTCAATGAGTCAGAATTAATCCCGCCACGATTATCTATGAAGATTATGATTTAAAATGCGCTTTTATGAGCGGGTCCTTCGAAAAATGATTACAGGGGAAGGCCCCATATCTAAAATTATACTTGCCTGTTACGTTCAACTTTGACGTCAGAGGCACGTCTATGACCTGTTTTGATTGGTTAATAAACAAGAGTCAATGTCTATTGTCCAGTGAAATCACGATATTCTTTACTAAAGACCTAAAAAGGTGACGTTTTCTTTCATAGAATTTGTCCTTTTTTTGCATTGAAAATGAATCGGCTGAAATTTTTGTAATTTCGAATTATCCTGTTTTGTAATCGGTTAACCAGGTGGCTAAGAGTATTAGACAAACAGCCACCCTTCGAATCAACAGTCGGGGTTTTGACGATTCTAATGATACTATTTTTAAGTTTGTATGACAAACAGTTTTACTGTAGACCCTTGAAAAGGCCTTTCATGTCGACGGTGACCCTTTTATTTTAAATATTTTCCGATGTAAAAAAAAATGTAAATGCTGCAACCTTTTTTGAATTTGTAAAAAATTGGCGTAATTTTCTTTATTGATTCTTCTTTGTTGGGAAAAAAAAAAATTGAGGCAGCGTGGGCGATGGGGTGGAAGTTTTAAATTAAATTATGAATACTTACAGTAGTATATTAATTAATTATCAATAATATTTTTTTTGGAGAAATAAACATTTTTCTGAATACACTTTTATTTTAACCGCAAGGCCAGGTGCTTGTTTGTCATTGAAAATGGTATAAATTTAAATTAAAACAAAATATAATGATCGGGTTATTTTTTCAATAATAATTTATTATTATTGAAAAATTGACCCGATCACTATAGTTTGTTTTAATTTAAATTGTTACCATTTTCAATTATAAACTAGCACCTGACATTGCGGTAAAAATACATGTATATTCAAAAAAAATGTTTATTTCTCCGAAAAAAACTCGTGAAAGAAGTTCAGGACTTTAACTTCAGGAGTTCAAATCAATAATTGGATTATTTTATATTTTCTGGTAACACGGGAGTCTTACCTTACCCAGAGGACGAAAAAGCAACTCGATGGCTTTACGCAGAAATCGGCCATTATCTCTTAAAAAACTTCCCTGGACTGAAAAGGGAGTCTCTTAGCTTTCAGAATCTTGTTTGCGTTTGACCCTTATTTCATCCGCATCGTTATTAATTGCGCATTTTCTGCAAATCATCCACTGCCATGGCATGCCAGGACTGCTTAATGTCCTAAGAAAACATACTATTTGGTGGATGTGATGGGCTGGTTTTCTTACTCAGAAATAATTTGCTGCCAAAATATGGGTCAAACAGAAAACCGGTTCCGAAGGCTAGGAGACTCTTTTCTAGATATAGTAAACGACAAGATTATAATTTGAGTATTTTTACAAAAAAGAATAAATTATTCTGAATAATTTAAAAAGTTCAAATTTCAAAATAAAAAACGCACAAACTCGTATATTTTAGGTATGCAAACGTTTTCGTTTATTCATTTTCAAGCATAATTTAATATTCGGACCCATATACCGAAAAAAAACAACGCAGTTTCACGATTTTTAGCTAAATTCCTGCCAGTGCCCATATCGCCGAAATTTCTTGGGCATGGAATATTTTAATTGCGAATCACTCAGATTGCGTCATGGATGACATATTTCAAGATTAAATTTCTCTAAACATTTGATTGCGTTTAGTTACTAAACTTTAGTACGTGTAGAGTACGTAATTCTAATCATTTTGGTATCTCACTTAATTTCCACCAATTGTAAAACTTCTTATAAAATTGAAAAACTTATCAAATTATGACGTCATTTCGAACGCCCACGCGTTTTTCATTATTGAAGGAAAAAAATTATTTCTTTCCTCATATCGCCGAAAGTGCCAATATCGCCGAAAGTGCCCAATAGCGCCAATTTAAAAAAAAATTTTTGGCGATATTGGGCCTCCTCTGTATACGTTTTTACTATATAAGTCAAATAAAGTGTCGAGGAAAAACAAGCACCAACAATTATCTACAGAGTTCCCCCGATAAATATAATCTGATTTTCTCAGGACAAGTTTCAATCGACAGGTAATTATATTCTAAGGCTTTCAAGACTATGAAATAGGAGGTCGTTTTTTCCTCGACACTCTCTATAACTCATATATACTATGTATGAGTTAAATAGAGTGTCGAGAAAAAAACGAGCACCTATGATTATCTACTTTCAGCTCGCTGATGAGTTATTTTCTACTATATCGAAGATCCTGCCTAGTCGTCGATTTATCTTGAGCGTCATAACGATATATTTTCTACTATATATACAGGGTGTAAGGTTTTTCCCTTCTTTTTTCCAAACTGGTTACACTTGATTTCCGCCGTTTTGATTGGTTG
>SCLH01000622.1:10564-38043 GCA_004367855.1 Oikopleura vanhoeffeni
ACTGGGTTTATATATTCTTCTCAATATACCATCAAAGTAATGTTTGATAATCCAGGCAACTTTGTAACTACAGAATTTTTCGGATTATTGCCTTTTAGAAAATTTTAAGTTCGAATTAATCTTTTCGAATTCGACAAATTACGAAATTTTTTTGAAAAAGTTCCGAACATTATAAAAAATGTCTTATTTTTTGTTCAAATTTTTTTTCGTTATTTGTTTCAAATCAACGAAAAACACTTTTCAAAATGGCCACTTTAACTTTTTGCGCAGGTGACCACATATTTTTATATGCTATTTGAAAAACCATATGACATGTTTTTGGGATTTTCGGTCGAAACTATTTCGAAATATTTTGAAATTTTCCTCATTTCTTCTTCAAAATTTTTCAAATTAATTTTTTGTAATCACTGGCCAAAAATATGGCGAATGCCACTTTTTATTCAAATATGTCTTCGTTTTGTTTATTTGCTCTTGTTAATACTCTGATTCATAAGTTTTGAAACGAAACTACGGTTTCGGAGAAATCCATTGAAGCCCTCTTTTATCCAGAATAAAAAAAAATTTACACCGAAACTTGGCAAATTTGTAAGCTGACCCATTCACCGTTTGAAATTTATTTCATTCAACTCAATGAGTTGAACTCATACAAAAAATATTTTTTTCAATGTGCCAAAATTTTTGACGTAGAAATCGTATACAAGTAAAAACCAATTAAATAAATTTTCAACCGTAGATGGGTCGGTGTTAACGGTTCCTTATAAAAAAAAAAAAAATTTTACCGTAATCTAGACACCTAAAAATGCAAACGCGCATTTATTTAAAAGTTGTTTTTCTTTAAACCCCCTTCACACCCTTTTTGAACTACCTGAAGGCAAAAAAATTTTCGGGAAGCCAAAAACGGCGCAGCCAGAAATAACATCGTCACAGACTTACAAGTCAAAATAATGTTCATAGAGTGCATTTTTATTTCCAAAAAAAATATTGTTTGAAAAATTATCACAACTGAGCCGTCGAAAAGTTATTTTATATCTACTTTTTTTTTTAAGGATTTTCGGTCAAAATTTCTTAAAAAAATTATTGTGTGAAAAAACGATTTTACTATTATACATAAATATCAAAATTCTTGAGGAAGGCAAAGTTTTTAGGGAAAGTATTTGAGGATTCTTGATATTAGTTTATTTTTTTATCCTTTTGCAGTTTTCATAAGAAAGAATTAATTTTTTCACAAGTTGAATTTTTTTTGAAAAACTCAATAATGAAAAAAAAAATATTTTTCAAAAAAAATTATTTTTCGAAAGAAATTGAACGGCAATTTAAACCCAAAATAGAAGGCCGACAAAGGGACAATCGATCAAAAAAATATAGAATATTAAAGTTTGGTACTGATTTGAAGTTTCAGGTGATTTAGCAATATTTCAGATTTTACTGCAGATATTTTCGGCGCGCCGGGGCGCGATATAATTTAATTGTTTTGTAAAGCGATCAAGGAATATCATTTTCAAATTTCAGAAACCAGTTTTTCAATACGCTAAAGATTCACTTTCCTGAATTTGTAAACTTAAAGGGTATCCCTGCTCCTAATTTGACATATTTCTCGTAAAATATTACCGAAACAGGCCTCGGATATAATTCAGATAAGCCAGTTTGTAAAACTAGGCCTTCAAACTTGCGAAAAAAAATTATTGCCAAAAACTTTTTTGTCATGCCCCACACTTCCTTCACAACATTAAGCGGCACAAGGGAAAAGCCAACCTAAGCAAAACGGAATCTTATTTTTCTTCCTCCAAGGTTTATTTGAAAATAAACTTCAAAATTTTTACATAACCTGTATAAAATTTAGTATTTACAAAACTTCTTGTTGGTTAAAGCTTTTTGTTCGATAAAGTTGCTATATTTATTCTCGGAATTACGTAAAAAACCGGGTCAAAATTACCGGTTTTTTGGACTTTTTTTATAATTCGGAAATCTATTTCCTCCTTCCTAGGTTAAAATTTTCCAAAATTTACTTAAATTTTTTGCAAAGCTAGCTCTAAAAACAAAACAGAAACTTTCCTTGGGCCGGTTTTTGTCAAATTTCGGCCCAAAACAAAATTAGTGGAATTTTTCAAGGTCCCACGTGGAAAAAAAATTCCGAAAAAAAAAAAATGTCTGCTTCGAATTTTTTCGAAAAGTTAGGCTCAAAAGAAAGCTGAGAAACACTGAAGAGAAAGTTGGCCTACGTCAACCCGATATTTTTGAAGTTTTAGTTGGTCAAATTGGACACAAAAAACGTTATTTTTGAACATAATTTTGAAGAAAAAATACTTAGAAAAAAAATCATTTGGTTGTTTTATTGCGTTTCAAAACATAAAACAATTGATTTTGGCTGATTTTTTATGACATTAAAACTGCAGAAAGTAGGAGCAGGGAATACCCTTAAAACTGATATTTTGTCATTGTTAAAAAATGGTATGGTTTTCACCAGAAAATACACGGTGATGTGGAACCTCTTTTTTCTCTCGCAGTTATTTAGTTTACAAACTTCGAAATTTTAAAATTGTTACGTGTTGTTCACATTAATTTATTCTTGAATTTGAATCAGTGACCAAATTAAAGTAAATTGATTATCATTTCCAGTTATGCGCCAATAGCGTTGAACTTTGGGGTTCCGAGGCGAAGTTCTCGGTTTCTGGGTGTGAGGGAGAAAAGGACGATTTATAAAGTGAAAATAATCGATCTGAAAAAAAACAGATTATACGAAGTAAGCTCAAAAGTGGCAACTTTCATTAGAAAAAGTTTTTACCCGAAAATTTTGAAGTGGCAAAAAGTTTCCCATCAAGAGAAAACAAATGAAAAAAGTGCAAATCTGTCAAATAGCATCGACCCCCTCATCCGATAAAGTCGTTTTCGAAAGCCGAATTCCAAAACGAACTTCCAGGGTGATAAAACCTTTTCTACAAAAAACAGAAATACTGACTTTACCTTTTAATTCGACTCGTATTTCTTCCATTCCCAAAATTTCTCTGTAAAAGCTTGGCACGGAGAATTATGTAAAAAATGCGTCAAATATGTGAAAAAACATTAAAAACAATAAACGAATCAAAAAATAATAATATCAAATTACATGAGTCATTCATAGAATATAATAATTGTAGTCGCATTATTTTAGTGAGAAATTTATTTTGTGAATTAAACTGTTCCTATACTTTTAACTCGTGGGTGCATATATGTGATCGTTATAAAGACAAATTCATTTTTGTAAATAGAGTTTTTGTAAAATAGTTGGGTACGATTTTAATTAGGAAATAAAAATTAGTACAGTAATATGACTTTCAACGGACAACACAGACGGACAGGGTCAGACCCATAAATTTGGTACCTTTGTTATTATCTGTTTTGTGGAGAATCTTTGACCGGCTTTTTTTAAACTTTAATTTTTATGATTATATTTTTTTTTCCGGAGAAAATTTTCTTTATTTTTCGTTAAAACTATTTTTTTAAATAAACCATCCAAATTTTTAAATTTAAATTCTGGCTTAGAAATGGTAAAACCTACGCATTTTTCAAAAAGTCCGAAAAACGTGAGTCTAAGCGGACAAAATGAGAATGTCGACTATAAATTCAATGACCATAAAGATGTAGCGGACAAAACGGGATTTTAAATTCTGTCCGCTTGGCCAAGACCAACAGTTATACAAGTTAGCTCAACTCCCTAAACCTTCGACATAAATGGGTTTAAATATTTCACCAATGTGCCTTACAACTTGTTAGTAACAAGGGCAGCTACCTAACGCCTGTTTTTTACATACGGTATGTAACATACCTCACATTAATCGAGGGGAAAGTTCGGAACTGGACATACGAAAATTTTTGACAAAATGGGCAAAACCTTTCTAAAAAAATGAAAACGGGATTTCGAATTCTTTCTGATCTGCCAAAATTCAGTTTAACTATTTAAACTACGTGGCACTGCAAGCCTGGTTTTTCTACTTCCGTTTTTACCGAAATCATTGGTTTTGAGGAATCGGTAGGGCCATTTTTGAGCAACCGATAATTTTCGGTAAAAACCGGAAACCCGGCTCAGCAGTGTCACAAAGTTGAAAAAAGTACTGATAAAAGGCACTGAAAAAAGTACAAAGTAAAAAAATATATTAAGAGTCTTAAAAAGTTCTTCCACAAAAGCCATCCCATTGGCGAATTTCCATCCCTATCCCCAAAATTTCCCTATCTTTTTCTATGGAAAGGGATATAAAAAGGGATGAAAGCCATCCCTTTTGGAAGCCTGATTAAGACGCAAAATTTCATATAAATCTTATGTACCAGTGTTGAACCAACTCGCCGAGAAATATGAGGTATCTAAAAAAGAGACCTTTAATTTCAATGTTGAACTATTAAAATTCACCGCCAATGTTAAGATAAAAATAGTATGAAATGAGTATTCAATTATTGGCACGAAGAGCGTTATCCCTTGGAAAATATACTTTACCAACCGTTAACAGCCTGAAACACCATGAGTTTTCAAAAAGTTTCAAAACCCAAATGAATTTCACTGCTGTGCAAGTTGGAGATTTTATTGATCAAAATCTGAATCAAGAACATTCAGTTCCATCCTTACTCATCGATCAACTTATAGAACAAATAGAAACAAAAAAACAATTTCAAGATATTGGTTACTATTTATGGAGGTAAGATTTTTGAAAATGAAACAAGAATTTTTAATGGAAATATTTCGTCAAAAAAGTGATAAATCCTTCGAAAACGAATTTTTTCCTGAAAAATTATAATTTTTATTTGAAAATTCTTAAAAAAATTCTTACAAAAACAAAATCCAAACCAAAATTACTGTAGTAGGTTCCTTAAGGGGTGGGTGTCGCTTTTTGGTACCTATCAATCCACGCTCGGATCAAAATCTAGGGGCAGTTTGTAAAAATCTGAAGGAAACTTGTTTTGTAGATTCAGGCCTTAGTCTGACGGGATTACAAATCTCAAGTCAAACCCTTGTTACATCACAAACCAACCAGGGTGAGGTCCTATTCTAAGACACTAAACGGTTTTTTAAAAAATCTATCTTCTTTTAGACCCCAATACCAAAGCGTCTTCAAAATTTACACAAAGTAGCGAATAAAATTGAAGAAACACAAAAAGTGATGAGAAGGAAAGAAATTTTTTCGATTTTGAATTTTTTTCTCTAGCATCTCACTTAAACGGTGCGCGATTTTGCCGTTTTTCGACTCAAACTCTACTTCTCTTTTAGGACGAAATGTTTAGAATGAAGCATTTTTTCGACTAAGGTAGATAAATATAATGCGGTTAAAAGTTGATGAGAAGAATTTTTGAAATAAACTTCATGAAACTCTAGAAAATATGATATCTAGTGAACCGGAAATGAAAAGGTCTGAAAAAAAAAAGGTTCGTTCTCTGGAACAAAGTTAACCACCCAAATGAAGCTGAGAATTTCACTGCTCAAAAGAATGGCTACCAGCTATCAAAATTTATTTTCACATCAGCCGTCCAAAATTTCGATAATACGCGTTTAACATTTTTGGGACGTTAAAAATAATTGAAAATTCTAGGAATTCGATTAAAGGGACATTTAGATAATTTTATGGTCATTGCATCGTTTTTGGTGCGGTCCATATTCACCCATAAAAAATGTTCAGATCAATGGTGGAATANTCGAATTTTGAAAATTCTAGATTTTGTTCTAGATTGTTTTGAAAAAAATAATTGCCACCATGAGATTCCTTGGGTCATTTTTAGTCATAACCGATATTAATGTATCATAAATTAATTCTATAAAGGGCTGAAAAAAAAACCGACACCCACCCCCTAAACGTAGTTTTTTAGAAGTGACAGACTTGACTGCATTTCAAATGACCGGAAATTACCCAATATGGGTATGAAATGAAACTAGAAGAAATTCTAAGACTAATGGCAGAAAAATAAAATTCTAAAAATTAAGTTTTCTTGATATTTTTCAAAATGAAAAAATTTAATTTTTGAGGATGAGTCATTATTGCTCTCTAGAACCGGAAGTTGTTGTATGCCAAATATCAAAACTGTTGATGTTAAAGAATTCTCCATAAAATTGAAACGATATAACATGTTTTGAAGGTACTGTGGTTCTTGTCTAAGCGGACAAAACCGGCAAAACCTACGCATTTTTTTTTGAAAACCCTCGAAAATCTAAATCTAAGCGGACGAAACCGGATTTTTTCGAAACATTAAAAAAATTTAAAGCTTTTATTTAAATAAGTTTTAAATAGTTATTCTTGAACGGCAGTGTGGCGGAGTGGCGTAGAGCTCCTTGCAAAAGTTATTTCTTATGCCCTAGCCCTTGGGTTCGAATCTTTGGGTATACACTCAATTCACTTGACCCGCTTACTCATAGAGCCTTAAAAGTGGGTTTCATTTTTTGAAACGACCTGAAAAGACAAAAAAAATTAGTGCCCTCTAGGGGTGATTTAGAGCCGAATAGGTCTAAGCGGACAAAACCAGGTAAATTTATTTTGTCCGCTTAGAGAGATTTTTTAATTTAAAGTTTCGAAAATAACAAAAATATAAACAAAAACTTCTTATTTAAATTTTTGGCAGTAGTTCTTTTTTTATGAGGTTCACCAGTGTCTACAGCGAATTTGGCTTCAATTTTAAGCTCTCTAGTGCCCTCTAGGGGTGATTTAGAGCCGATTAAGTCTAAGCGGACAAAACCGGGTAAGTCTAAGCGGACAAAACCGGATTTTGCAAAGTGTCCGCTTAGACAAGAACCACAGTACTTGTGTGTGATAAATTATCACTGATAATAAACTGTATTATTTAGGATAAATCGCAAATAACCGGTTCAAACCGAAAACTACCGGTTAACCGGTAGAGCAAACACAAATCAAAAACATTTGGCCCCACATTTTTTAGTTTCCAGTTAAATGCAGAAAACCGTTTTGTGATGTCTCATACGGTTTGTCTGTGGTGACTTAGTCAAATATGTCGCACATAAAAAACTGCCTAAGGTAGTACTGTAAAAAAATTTTAAATTTAAAAACAAAAATTTTAACGCACATGTATCGTCATAAAAATATCCTCTCTTGATTTTCTAAAATTTGTAAAATAATTTTTTTAGGTTTCGTCTTTCGCCATTTGGGTTTAAACTTCGTGGATGGACCCAATATAATATTACTGTTAAAGCTATAGAGCTGGAAGCTTTTGATGCAATTGTAGAAATGCTTTTAGAATCAGATAAATATGGGACCGTGGAATATGATTTTACTATTCTTCTGCGAAAATTTGTAATTACATTTTTAGGTTAACCTCTGCCTCGGAAAAACCCGTATTAAAAATCATACTGTGGTGTGCGTCTATAAAGACACCCTCTATAAGGACAATATGGCAGAAATGTGGCTAAAACCTACGTTTTTTTTGTTATTATTAAAGAATGACCTCCGGAACTTTGGCTTATGTTTTCAGCCGGTAGTTTTCGTTATTTTTTAAATTTTTAGAGAAATTTTAAAAAATAAGGACAATATGGAAAAATCTCAGCTGACCTTATAGACGCAAACCACAGTACTTATATTTCGATTTATTCACCCTAGCGGCTCACAGATGATCAGAAAAAAACATCGGGAATTTTTGGCTTCATGAAAGTATTGTTTATTTTACGTAGAAGTTCAAATTTTGAAAAAAAATGAGCTGTTTGCCGCTACCTGTGATCCTTTTTAGATACAATACTAATTATTTGATGTGAATAGACGTGTCAAAAAATCAGCCAATTGAAGCGCGAACCCAGGCTTTACGTATGAGGGGAATTTTCCTGTCTCTCTATTTAAAATTATTTTCACTTTATTAGTCTTGTACATAAAAAAAAAAGAAAATGCGTTTTTTTATGCAATTTAATAACATTTTCATGATAAAAATACCGCAGCTTTTTGTAAGTATAATTATAAAAAATATTCTCGTTTTTCGGATCAAAAAAATATTTGAACAAATTATAAGCCTACTAAAAGATATTATCCAGATGCCATGACCCTGAATTATTTGTTGTTATCCCTGTTAGAAAATGGGCGTTCCGAGCAAGCTATTCAAATTATAGTTTCGATCGTTTTAAAAGATTTATCAATATCATCTGGGTTATCTAGTTTATGTGCTGTTATATTATCTCAGCATAAAGACCATGTTTTGATTTTAATTGACGAAAAACATTTCTATGCTATTTTGAGATGCTTGGGATGTAATAATAAAGATCTCAAATTTTTGTCGGATTTTGGAAATCGGGGAATTGCGAATTTGCAGAACGAAAATAGAATTACCAAGGTAAATACAATGAATAAATTTATACTTTTATAACTTTATTTATCATGTAATAATTCTAAGTCACAAAAACGATAACTTTACGGAGATTATTTTATTGTTTTTTTTTTAATTTTACCAATTCCTGATTAGTCGAATAAAAGACTTTTGACCCTGGAAATGGAATGACAGGGATAATTTACGTCATAAAAACAAACTTTTTTGTGCATTAAAAAATTGGCTTTCGATCTATACGACCCTTGAAACTCAGCCGGTATATACAACCAAAATGTCAAGTTCGCACAAATTTAAGTCGATATGACGTCATTTTGACAACGAAAAAACGGACCAAAGCACCTAATCAAGAATACACCAAAGTTAATTAAAATGCCGTATTTCAGGGTGACCATTATTTTATAAACCCTCATGTCGAATATGAAAATCAAACTAATCTCAAGAAATCTATGACATACGAAGAAATCGTTGAAGCTGCTTTTGAAAAAATAGAAAATCAAATCGACGATATATCGGAATTTATGCAAGCTGAAATTGTACAAAGAGATGACTTATTCGAGGTACAAAAAAACATATACTGTATATCAATAATACAAAAATAATCTGGCCGAAAAATGATGAAGGCATATCTTCTGGTGTTTAGCCAAATTTTTTGTAAAGAGGTGTTTTAAAGATATTTTTTTCCTAAAAACAAGGTATTTTATAAACAGAAAAATATTGAAGAAATTTTTGCTCTTCACCTAAATTTTCGAAAAGGTAGTGTCTTTATAGAGCACCACACCAAAATATATTACTGTCGAATTTGGCTATAAGACTACGTATATATGACCAAAGCGAAATTTGATATACATGTAAGTGTCAAATTTTACCATAAGGACAGGCAAATTTTTTGTCGTTTGGTACATGTGAAAACGTGTCGTTTTGTCCATATAAAAAAAAATCACTAAAAATGCTGTAAAAAATCGAAAATACGGCTAGAGAGCTTTGTTTTTCGTTTTGTCCATATATACGTAGTCCTTATAGCCAAATTCGACAGTATATATTTTGGTGTGTGCTCTATAAAGACACACTTTTTCGAAAATTTTAGAGTGAAGAAGCAAAAAATTTCTTCATATTTTTCTGTTTATAAAATACCTGTTTTTAGGAAAAAATATCTTTAAAACACCTCTTTACAAAAAATTTGGCTAAACACCAGAAGATATGCCTTCATTATTTTTCGGCCAGAATATTTTTGTATTATTGATAAATGGCCTCCGAAATGTTTTGAAGCATTTGTGAAAAATAAGGATAATATGGCAAAATATTAGATGTCTTTAAAGACGAAAACAACAGTAAATAAAAAATATCATGTGATAGGATCCGATTGAAATTATTTAGAGTCATATTACAAATACGGAACTGTTTAGGAATGGAAACTTGAATGCCGAGATCTTCATTCTGCCTACTCAAATCTTATCAATGAGCGATTAGAATGGTCAGACAAATATAACGAACTAGAAGCTAGTCACAAAGCTGGTATTCAATACGCCCTAACTCAAACTGGGTTATGGAATCAAAGGGAAGTCATGGAAAAAATTGGAACAGAAGCAATGCCCAAAAATGTCCCACCATTTATTGAGGTAACGCCACCTAAATCTAAATCGAGAAAAAAGAGATCATTACATTGGCTCTGTATTTATTTTGAAGTTAAAAAATATTTTCAAACCCCTCTTTTTGTTTGTATACAGGTGTTTTCAATTTTTTATGGCGATATTATCAACAATCAGCTATTTTTGTAAACTAGAAGCTAACAAATTTTGAATATTTAAAATTTTTCCACGAATTACTTTACAAATCACTAATGCTATAACCTTTTCACGAAATTTTGACCATATCATAATGATATTATCATTATCAAAAAATCATTTTTTTTTATTATTCTTCTCGTTTGAATTCTGCCCAAGAGGTTTTTTCTGATTTCGCTGATATCGAGTCAATATTATCCACAGTTCAAAAGTTAGAAATTTACCCGCATCCTAGCTATGGTGATAATAAATCAAGAAACATTGGAATTCTGTCACGGAGTACGAGTCCATTCTAAGTTATAAATTATAACTTATATAATATTCTCATATTTTTGTGCTAACGTTTTCGAATTTATTAACTAATTCATAATGAATTATTCATTATCAAGCTGTTTTTACGATAAAGTATAAATACAGTGAACTTCAGATTTATAAAAATATTAAAATCTAGAAAATAGATTTATTTTGTATAAGCAAATTTGAGTGGTTTTGATAAACTACCTAAAGAAATACATAGAGAAGAAATATTATATAAGTTATATTTCATTTATGACTAAAGTTAAGAATATAAGTCAAAAACAAAAAATATGATCTAAAAAACAATCAATCTAGAGATTTTTTTTTAATTTCGGGAAAAAATACTGAAAATTTTACCTCATCAAAAAACAAAAAGCGGGAAAAATACAAAAGCCGACGCCTTCTCCGGGAATAGTTCTCCCCAATTAAAAGCGGGGAATCCGACGCGCATTAACACGAAAATCCCTTATTTTTTTCTCAAGAGAAGGTCAAATTCAGGAATCAGATTTTTTGAAAATTTGTCCAGGTCGGGTCGATTTTTTTTTCTGAAATTTTTCGGGTCGAATTTCGATACGGAAAAATCCAATCCGTGGTCAAATTAGTATTTCTGATAAAAATTATATTTCAAAATATGATAGACTTTTTTCACCGGACGCCGCCCCTCAAATTGCATGCATATTTAAACATTACACACCCACCACTCCCATAAAGGTTATAAATTAAAATATGAACTTATTTTAGCATTTTTACCACATCGTTGCAGTTTCCGATCTTGAATTAGAACAGGATGTCTACGAAAAGAACAATAATCCGGAATGGAAAAAAATTCAAAGTTTTTTCCGAAACCGAGTCGACGAAAAAGTTGGGGAATTGAAAGATCGACGAGCGCCTTTACGTAAAGGATATTTCAAGAACGAAAGATGGAATACAGATATATCTTCTCAGTTTGATAAACCTAATTCTGTGCCAAAACTGCCTGTTGATTAAAAATACACTACAAAAAGGAGTAAATGTTATATAATCTATTAGTAATAGTTCATTATTATTCTTGTTTGGTGCTATAATAGCACTGCTATTACAGTTAAAGCAATCCCAAAACATTAAGGTAGCTTTTTTTGCATAGGTCTCACCCTGCTCAGTCATTTTCCTCGAAGACCATACCAGATATCAACAAACGTTTTTTTGCTATGGTGGTAATAAATATGCGGTAGAAATTGTTTTTGGCTTCCTAGGTTGATCACGTGACCGGAATCCAGTCATCGAAAATGCTCAAAATGACCAAAAAAACGTTTTTTCGCGAATTACCGTTGAACCGGTAATCACCGGAATAAAAAATCGACCACTACAAACTCGGGTAAAATTCAGATGCAAAAAACCGTTTGTCGCTATCTAGTCTAGTTCTCTCGAACAGATACCCCTTAAGGTGGGCAACCGAAAAAAAGCGACCTATGTGGAGCCAAGTAAATGTGTGGCGACCAAAAATTTTTGTTTTTCTCTTCTTCAACCGGTAATCAACTTTTGGAATCACCGGTTTTTCTGTGGCAAATAAGGAGAATTTTCGAAAAATTTGTTTTTTCATAAAGAAATAAATTTAAAATGTTGTTCTTTGCACGTTTATGTTTATCAATTACCACTTATCAACCGATTATTATCAAAAAACATACATTTCGATTAAAAAAATAAAAAAAATGAGTTTACTGAGATTCGAACCTATAGGAACCATATGTTTCGACTTCCGGTTTAGAACGTCATTTACCCGTAATAGTTGACCAGGAAAAAAAATTTGATCTCCACAAATTAACTTGGCTACAGTGTAGCCGCTACACATAGAAAAAACCCTTTGTCGATATCTAGTATGGTCTTCGAGAAATATGACTGAGTAGGGTGGGACCTTTAAAAAAATACCTAATTTAAACAGGAAAAGCAAAAAGGGTTGGAAGTAAAATGCCAAAAAATATAGTGAAAAGAATCCGTATAATGCCATTCAAATAAAATTATTCAATATATTTTCCAAAAATACGATCTAGGAATCAATTTGAATTTCTTGAATCGGATAAACCATTTGCAAAATCACTAGACCCGATTTCTACCAATTTTTACGGAAGCTTAAATAAAATTTTGCATATGTGTGGTTTGCATATACAGGGTGTAAGGTTTTTTCCTTCTTTTTTCAAATTGGATACACTTGATTTCCGCTGTTTTGATTGGTTGTTTCTCAGATTCAACCAATCAAAACAGCGGAAATCAAGTGTATCCAATTTGAAAAAAGAAGGGAAAAACCTTACACCCTGTATGTGGTTTGATGCCCGGTTAAAAACAACTTAGGCCCACCCTTCATCTCCATGCCATTTTAACAACTGCACTTGCAAGATAATTCTTGACGGATTTCTGCATCCAACAGTCAAGGAAAATGCAATGATCAATTTTTTTCATCGGATGTCCGGTAATACCGGAAACTGACCAGTAATAATATAAAAATACAGTTTTGAGATAACCGCACATCTTTTGAAGTCAACTTTTTGGGAATAAGTCCAAATTTTTAAATTTTGGAAAAATACGGAAAACGTATTTTTGATGCTACCGCCACCAGGTGTCAGATTTTTTTCAAAGTCAATTTTTGTTACTTCTTGAGGTCAATTTTATATACTCCTCAAAGATCATCAGGATACGATCAATATTTCTCCTTTTCCAAATCCCAGGAATTCTCCCTGAATATAACTCTTTTGAATGAGAGATAAATTCTGATTAAGGGGGTGGGTGTCGCTTTTTGGTACCTTTCAATCACGCCTCAGANTGCTCAAAAGTGTTGCCCATAGCCAGACCAACAGTATTAAGGGGGTTGTGGCTGTAAAATCTAGCTTATTGCAAGCAAATTAAAATCGCTATAACTTAGGAATATTGCCGGAGTGAGTTCATTCGTGACTGCATATGGAAATTCCAACCGTGAGAATAACTGGTTGAAAATATAATTATTCTTATTATATTTTTCATCATCAGAGGGCAATTTTAAAATATACTTAATTTCACCTTGTTTAAGGAGGTAGGTGTCGTAATATGGTACCTTTCAATCACGCCCCAGAACAAATCTAGGGCAGTTGTAAACATTCTGAGGATACTCGTTTGTAGATCTAGCCTTCGTCTTACGATTACACGTCTCAAAGTCAACCTTGTTACATCACACCACCAGGTGGTGAGTCTATTCTAGAGCACTAAACGGTTTTTTCAAAATCGATCTTCTTTTAGACCCCACATACAAAGCGTCTGAAAATTTACACAGAGTACGAGAAGAGTGAGGTTACTAATATGTTGGAGCCCTTTTTTTGAATTTCGCTCTTGAATTTTCTAGAATCACTTTTGAACGCCGATTTTCACAATTTTTCGTCTTCAAAATCGATCTTCTTTTAGACCTCACATACAAAGCGTCTAAAAATTTACACAGAGTACGGGAAGAGTGAGATTACTAATATGTTGGAGCCTTTTTTTTAATTTCACCATAGAATTCTAGAAATATGACTATAAGTAAACCGGAAATGAAAAGTTCGAAAAAAAAGTTCGTCTGATCGGAACAAAAGTACCACCAAATTGAAGCTGAGATTTCACTGATCAAAAAGTTGGCTTACAGCTAATCAAAATTTTTAACCAATCAGCGTCAAATTCGATAATTAGGTTTAACATTTTNGGCTTCAGCTAATCAAAATTTTCAAACCAATCAGCGTCAAATTCGATAATTAGGTTTAACATTTTGGCTTAAAAATAATTGAAATTCTAGAATTCGATTAGACATTCCGATAATTTAATGTCATGCATACGTTTTCGGTGGTCATATTCACCAATAAAAAATGTTCATATCATGGTGGAATACCGGTTTATATGCGGGTTAAAGCAAAAAAATTCGAATTTTGGAAAAATTCTAGATTTTGTTCTAGATTGTTTTGGAAAAAAATAATTGCCACCATGAGATTCCTTGGGTCAACTTTAGTCTTAACCAATATTAATGTATCATAAATTAAATCCTATAAAGGGCTAAAAAAAAACCGACACCCCCCCTTAAATCGAAATCTAAAACAAGAATATTCATATTCTTGAAGCATGTTTTTTAATATCTTTATTTTGAACTATTATGATTTCTCGAGCTTTTAATATTTTTATGTTTTACTACCAACCCAAGATAAAACCAGAATTATATTTTATAAAAAATTCAAGAAGACTAGTGACGATTTTTTTAAGATCACTATGGATTGGGCCGAAATAGAAGCGTTACAAGCTGAGCTAGCTGCTGCGTGCAATGAAAATATCGCAAATCGGCTTTCAGAGCGAAACTGTGTCGAACTGATCATGAAACTGAAAGGTTTAATTAGAAAACCGGTGAAGGTATCTTTAGCATAGACATTTTTTCTTAATTTTAAGTGCATCAAAAAACAAACAAAAATACCAATTTTGTTTCTAATTTTTTGTTAACAATGGACGAACCTCTTCTTAAGATAATAAATCTCATTTAAAAAAACTATGAAAGAGTTATTTTAGGACGGTTCATGTAAAAAGACACAAAATTTTCCGGAAGTATACAAGGTTTTGTATAGGGACGCATAATTGTTTCTTTTCATCGAAAATTGAAAACCATGGTAGGAAAATATCATAGGAAAGTTTGCATTATAGCTCGGATCGTCTTACTAAAAGAACCATAGTTAATCTATATCGAAAATCCTGCCTAGTCGTCGATTCTTGAATTGAGTCGACAATCGGGTATTGTGATTGGACACTGGCTCAAAGTTATGACGCTCGAAATAAATCGACCACTAGGCAGGATCTTCGATACAGAGACATTAANTTAATGTAAAATATTTATTTCTTTTTTTACTACTTTCCATGCTAAAGATACCACTGCCTAGAATTAAAAATAAGTTCAGCCACAATTTCCCATGTATTTTGACCAGTGAAAACCCCGTTTTATTTCTCAATCGACGGTTTTTTCTTTGCTCCAAATCAGCCGGGAGTTTGTCTTAAGAATAACATTTTTTATCTCCTCATTCTAGAACTCAATATGATTGAACTAATTCATACAACAAACGGGAAGCAGTACTTGACCCCGGAACGTGTCAAAATCGAAGTTTATAATGCTTTGGTTGGATTGGGTGGTAGAGCCGTTATACCTGAGATTGCAGATGAACTTTATCTCGATTATGACACCGTCGAAAATTCGTTCACTGGTAAAATATAAATATTATTTTAAAAGATGTTATTTGACTTCAGTTCTATTGAAAAACGTAAAACAAAAATATTTTTTCAAAAAAACTTATGATGTGAATTATAAGATTAAAAAATAGGGCCAAAAAAATAGGCGACTGGGCTGAAAAACTGTGTGAGTTCACACATAGTTAACTTTTCCTTCCCGGCATAAAAATAGCTGATAAGTAGAAAAAAAATGAATAATTGCAAAAATATCTTAAAAAAATTTGTATTTATATGGTGTACAATGTTTCAATTTAAAGGCAATTCTAGAAAATATTTTACTACCGTAGACTCAGTGGAAATAGGTCCGAGGGGCCCGAGAATGATGGAGAAAAAGAAAGATGACCGCCTACGCATGGACCTATCTAGATTGAGCTAAATGTATAAAAAAATTGTCGAAAACAACACTTTGCATAAAATTTGGACTCCAAACTGGATTTTTAATTAAATTTTTGAATTTTTCGAAAGTCTGTATTTAGGCTGTCACCTGTCCAAGTATCGGCACGACCAACTAAATTATGTCAGATTCCGCTAATTTTTGGCTGTGACTTTCAATTTCAAAACATGCCTCTTGGCAAAAACCCCCGCCCGGTGAAAATTCAAACATTTAAGGGTAATGTTAGCGTTTCCACCATTAATTTCGACTATAGAAATAAATGGGTGGATTGTTCCCCGAACTTCTTGGGGTGAATAATATATTGCTAAATAAAAAAAATCTCACACAAACGCGCAATAAAAAATTTGGCACAAACATGATTAATCCATGAAAAGTTGTCACCTACGTGTCGGTTTTGACCCAAAATCGAATGGTGGAACGCTAGGTATGGTGGTTCCCTACATTTCTGCAGTTATTATGGTCATAAAAGCACCCAAATCAATCGTTTGTGTTTAAAAAGCAACAAAACAACCCAAATAAGAACAAAAAAAAAATCGAAATTTTGCGTTTTTTCGATTTTTTTTGCCAAGTATTTTTCTCAAAATTATTGTTCAAGAAATAACGTTTGTGTCAATTTGACCACTAAAACTTCCGGAATATCGGGTTGACGTAGGCAACTTTCTCTTCAGTGTTTCCTCAGCTTTCTTTTGAGCCTACTTTCGAAAAAATCGAAAGCACATTTTTTTTCGGAAATTTTGTGCTCAAGTGCCGCTTATGTGTGAAGGAGTGTGGTCATACACAAAAATTTTTGGACAAATTTTTTCGCAGTTGAAGGCTAGTTCTACAAAACTGGGTAATCTTAATTAATCCTCAGGCCCTGTTCGGCTAATATTTTATCGAGAAATATGTCAATTAGGAACCACCATACCCTTAATTCTAGTTTTACGGGTTAAAAAACCTGCTTAAGGGTAGCTTTTTTTTATATAAGTTTATACCACGGACATCCGATCATAGCGCGGAACTATATTATGTATCAGCCAAACGGTTTTTTGCCAAACGTGTAGCCGACTAAATTTTTGATAATTGAAATTTTTAGTTTTTTTCAAAGCAAAACGGTTCACCGGTTGATCGACCTTTTGAAATTACCAGTATATTCTAAGGCAACTTTTTTAGGTGACACCACCCCTGTCCAGCAAAAAACGCGTAGTAGGTAATGTAGAACACGGTTTTTTGAATCGTGATCAGCCGACAAAATTTCTGTGGTGAAAAATTTTCGCTATCCAATGCAAAAAAACGCGTTTCTCATACCCACTACGTTTTTGCTGACAGGGGTGGTTCACCTAAAAAAAGCTACCTAAGATTGGCCTAATTTTGTCAAAAAATTGAAACGCTTGAGGTTCGATGAAGACTTTATTATGCAAAAATCAGCTTATGTTTTCTCTTGTCCTTATTTAAGCCCAATTAATAAATGCTAGAGCGGGCCCCATTCAACTTTCATAAAACTAATATTTGGTTTCACATTAGTGTTGAAAAATGACATGCTTCATGTATTCTTCAAATTTTTCCCCATCCAAATTTCAAAAATTTTCCCGGCAGGATAGGCCTATGGAGCTGGATAGCCCAAAAAACCCGATGTCGCAAATACATTTTTGAAAGAATAGTTTTAACAGTTGTTTCTCAAGAGGGCCTAATATCGGGAAAGTTTTACATAAAGTATCTTTTTAGCAATTTTGGAGGAAGAAAAACTTAGTTAAACAATTTCGCGGCATAATTACACCTGTTTATTTGGAACAATTGGCGGAAGAAATTCAGATAACATGAATCAATCTGGTTTATTTTCGATTGGTCAAATCAGTCAGGATTATGACTTTTACTGGAAAAATTTTTACTCGAGGCACATTCAGCCAAGATTGGAAAGGTCGGAAACACTCCTCAAAAATTCTGGATTTATAGCAGAATCATATTTAAGGACGCACTAGAAAGCTGGTGTCAGGGGATATTTTGTCACTGCAAAGGAACGCTTTCAATAATTTCAACCTACAAATTTAACGCAAAAAAAACGCTAAAGTCCGTTGGGAACGTTGAAATACAACGGAACCTTTGGTACAACGGATTTTGGTCAAAAAGTCCTATGGCCATTTAAACACATGCGATTTGGGACTTTTTTGACCCAACCATCCGTTCGAAATAGCTGTTCCGTTTTAAAATGCACTCTACTGGTACCAAAAATTAACTACAAATACTACCCAGTAATATAAAAATAATTAGATTTCAGTAGAGCTGTTTGTTGGTGGACACGTCATAATTAATTCAAAGGTATTGTCCATTAAAAAGTACTTTTAAGTTAACACAGGTAAACGTACTATGCCGGTTTTTTTTTAGCGAACCTCGCAAATCGAGCGAATGTTCTCGAAAACGGTACATACGATTCATAAAATTCCAATTGTAATCTCAGCGGGAAAGTAGTTGATACAGATCCGTCTATGTCTCTTGCCGATCGACCGAACCCGAAAAAAAGACCGCCTATAAAGTTACATAAAAATGCCTTAAAAGGATGTGGGCGAGACGATAATTGAGATTTTCTCAGAAAAACTTTTTGTTATAGCCCCATTTGTAGAGAATTTTCGCCACTGAGTTTTTTAAAGCCCTAGGATTTTTAGGGAACGACCTACTAACCATTTTCTGAAGCGTAGGTTGAGGTATCAGATGCCCTGAAAAAGTACTGGCACCTTCCTTTCGAGTTGTACTACGTATTTTGGAGAAAAAAATGAATTATTTCTGAAGCCAGGTTCTCAGAAACTGGTTCAACTTGAAATATGTAAAAAAGAGCCCAATTATCCGTCGCCGCACATCCTTAAGGGCTTCGGGTGCATTTGACAGATACCGATATGGGCTCTTGATGAAAAAACTTTTTTAACTTGGGGTTTTATTATTCTGTCTCAATATACCATCAAGTGATGTTTCATAATCCAGTGCAACTTTTTTAAACCAACAATTTTCGATTATTGCTTTTTTTAGAAAATTTTGGGTTCGAATTAAAGTTCGGAATTCCGCAAATTATGAGAATTTTGAAAAAAGTTCCGAAATTAAAAAAAATTCTTATTTTTCCGTTCAAAATTTTTTTTTCATTATTTTTTTTCATCAACAAACACTCTTCCAAATGGCTACTTTTACTTTACGCTTAGGTGACACATATTTTTATTTGCTAGTTGAAATAAATCATATGACATTTTTTGTTTGGGATTTTTGGGTCGAAACTATTTTGAAAAATACTGTGAATGCCACCGTTTTATTTTTTTCAAACATGTCCTCGTTTTGTTTCTTCGCTCTTCGTTTATACTGCTGAATCAATAAGTTTTGAAAGGAAACTAAAGGTTTTGGCAGAAATCGCCATCGAAGCCCTTTTTTATCCAGAATTTAAAAAGAATTTATGACATCGAGAACTTTGCAATTGGTAAGCCAACCCATCTACCGTTTTAAAATTTATTTCATTCAAACCTCATGAAAAAAAATATTTTCTTCGATGTGCCAAAAATGTCGGTTTTTTTCGTCTTTTTTTTTTAATTTTCGAATTTTGACGTAGAAATCGTATATAAAAAATTCAATACATTTTAAACGGTGGATGGGTCGCTCTTTCAAGTCAATAATTAATAAAAAATAAATTTTACGGTAATTTAATGACTCCTCGATTTGCAAAACGCCGCGTTTTTAGTGTTTTTGAAAAGACGATTTATGCTTTAGCAAAAAAAAATTGATCTGAAAAAAAAAACAGAATTATACGAAAGTAAGCTCAAAAAGTGGCAAACTTTTCGGTCGAAAAGTTTTTATTCCGAAAATTTTGAAAAGTCGTTTTTTTCAGTGTTGTTTTCAAAAAACGAATTTATAAAATAAAATAATCGATCTGAAAGAGAGATCAGATTATACGAAGTAAGCTCAAAAGTAGCAACTTTTGTTCGAAAATGTTTTTTAATCCAAAATTTGAAGTGGCAAAAAGTTTCCCTTTCAAGAGAAAAAAATCGAAAGTGCAAATCTGTCAAAAATGCACGCGAGGCCTTGTAAGACATATGTACAAAAAATTGGCAAAACCTATCAGGCATAGCATATGCTATTTTTTGGAATGTCCCTCTAACAGGCGAATAGAGAAAAAAATCTGGCAATAATAATAAAGATGTTTTTTTAATTTTAAAGTGAAGAAGGTTTATTAAAAAAATAACTGTTAAAGAGCAAAAAAAAGGTCTTTCTTAATTTTCAGTCAAATAAATTTTTATCATTGACTATAAATTTCGAATTTTTTTAGAAGCATTTTTGAAAATAAGAACAATATGGCCCAAAACTCTTTAGGTACTTAAGTAAATTACGTTAAGTATTATAACTACTCTTTAAAAAATACCTTAGTTATACTTTTAAGTACAATATTAACTTAAGTACAATATTTAAAAATCTCAGATGTCCTTAATAAGGATTCTTTATAAACGAAAACAAAGGTTCTTTTTAAGGGACTTTTTAATAAAAAAATTATTTTAATTTAATAAATCTAATTTGAATAATTTTTAAATAACATTTATTTGATTATAATTTTTTGATATAATTTTTCTAATAAAATTAAATTTTATTGAATATAATTTCGGAAATCAATATGCATCAGATGCCCGCTTAAAATGAAAGCATCTATAGCCAACGAAAATCAGCAAATGGATGAAAATTGATGCCAGACAATAACAAACAAAAGCTGCTTGAATCAAGGGCGTATAAAAGTCGGTTTTCTTGGCAGAGAGAAACAGCGACCTTTATTCCGCAAATTTAATCTCGACAACAGAAAAAAGAGGTGAAGCAGAGATCGATTCGACCGGAAATATTAGATTGAATATTGAAAAGGTAAAATAATTTTTGATTAGAAAATCGAAAAAAAAAATTCCGAAAAACACCTGGAAAAATAATTTTCCAATGAATCCCGAAAAAAAAAATTTCAAATTTTTTTTATTAGGCTCTTGATGCTAAGAATGATCATGGCGCAAAAGCTTGGATGAAAGAAAATTAATCCAGATTACATGCTATTGAGCAACCCAAATGTTTTCTGCTTCATTTTATTAGAACAGTTTTTTGGAGATATCGAAAGTCCGACTTTCAAAAGATCAATATTGTCGATTTGTACACCAATTTTACCCGATAAACTTTACGCAGATGAACCTGGAAAATATTCTACGACATTTGACATCACAGTTTAGTTAAACGTAATAAATATATTATAGAAGCTATCTGCTGAAGGCAATTTTTTTCAATTAAAAAAACTCATGATAAAAAATAAGCCGCGAATTATTTGTCAATATTCGAACCAAAATTTTTAATTTCTAGGTCCAAAATATCTCCGAAGCAAAAAAACTCTCGGTTTCTGAATTGGCTGATAGACGGAAGCCTTTTTATCGAACAATCGATTCAAATTTTCCCAATCAACCACATGCACGAAAGAGCTGACGAAAGGTAGTGTGCTCAAAGTTGTATAAGGGTACCGGTATAGGTAAGGAATAATATCGTACATTTTCTGGTGTGGCATCCTATAAGGACACTTTCCTTATTACAATATGGATAAAACATGGCCACAACCTACTACCATTGTTTGTTTTAGTCCGTCCTCTATTAGGACACACTGATTTTCAGAATTATTTCTATAAACACCTGTTTTCAAGAAAATTTTGAACTGGAAAGAGTCAAAAAAAAGGGTCTTCATTAGTTCTCAGACGGCCGAAATAAATTTTTTAGATCGATTTTAATTAATCGTAATTGAACCCAAACTTCAGCGTTAATTATCCTAAATTAGTATCACGTATAACTAAAAAGATCTGATGAATTAAGAAAAAAAATGTCATCCATAGGGAAAATTTTACGATATTTACGGTATTTAAAAATAATAACCAATTAAATTTTAACAAAGTGTCTAATTACATATTTACAATTAAAAATGGCCTTGAGTCAAATTACATCAACAAATTTCTTTTAATATATAGTGTTAGCATTCAAAAATCGGTCAAGTGTTCAAAAACTTTCCTGAGTAAAAAGAAAAATAAAGTCGAAATATCATTGGCAACCCATTTCTGAATGTCAAATAACACCGTTTTCTAAACTATTTCAGCAAAAAATGAATCAAGATCGCTCAAAGGTTAGCTTTTACGATCTTAAAGATACGGCTATTTCATACGTTTCGAAACAAATTTGGGAGAAAGGTTGATCATAAAGTCCGAAACCCCGATATTATATGAATAAGACGACTATAAAACCGATTGTGGCTATATCAAAAAGTTTGAAACCACATTTTCCCAGAAAGAAGTTTTTAACCCAACAATGGTTAGCACGAAATAATTTACTTGAATAAAAGTCGAATTTCGCAAAACTGTACGATATGATATCGTAATATCATATTATATGATATACGAATATCAACGCAAGCAGATTTCCGCGAAATTCGACTTTATTAAGTAAAATCTTTGGGTAACCATTTTTGGTAAAAAAATTCTTCTGGAAAAGTGGTCAACTTTTTGAATGAATCCAACAATCGGTTTTTTATAGTCGTCCTTAATCAGGCTATATGATTTCGGCTATATGATTCATATAGCCAAAATCATAATACTCCTGCTAAAAAAGACTTCACACATATTCAATTTTTTTAGCGGCGGTGAAAATAAATTGTTACAATTATAACCGAAAGATGATGTTATCAAAAAGATCAGAAAGGAAAAGAGAAAAATAAAGAAATAGAATTTTGATGCTAAAGAAAAAGGGAGGTGGAGGTGGCAGAGGTGGCTAGAGAAGCAAAAACTAGGGAAAAGGTAGAAAAAGATTATAAAAAACCCATACGGGGTCAAATTAATAATGAATCATTTGGGGTCATGTTACCGTATCAAATAAAGCTAATTGGATTGCAATCTGCAAAAATAATGTTCCAAAAATTGTATATGAGTCATATTATATGACCCCCAGAGAGGTAATTTGGTGTCAAAACTACAAATGGGGACTTATTTGTGGACATGTACATAAAAAGGAAAGATCATTTAATGCGGTGTCAAATCTGCCATATATTCCCGTGAGAGGTCACTTAAATTTTCATTACCTTTGGAACTAAACAATGTAAACTTCACATGCGCCGAATAATAATTTAAATTGAACGCGACTAGCGACGCAAGCTAGAAAAGGCTTAAAATGAAAAATATACGCAAGAAGTGTTCAAATCGAGCGAAATGAGTTTTTTCGATTTCCAATTACAGTATAGCAAAAATGCTCGGCGCGCGTCTGCCCTTTTACACCAGTAGGCCGTAAGTGACAATGAAATGGATGCGATTCTTGAATTAAGTCGACAACTCGAGTATTCTGATTTGGACACTGGCTCCATAGTTAACGCCTACTGGTGTAACTATGGAGCCAAGTGTCCAACCAGAATACAAAACTCCTTTAATAAACAAAACTTTAAAAATTGCCAAATATGGCTCTTCCTTTGATTTTTTAAAAAATTCAATTAAGGCCCCTCATATTTTACTAATTTTTAAAATTCTTCGGAAGATTTTTTCAATATATATTTTTTTGTAATTTCTTGAATTCAAAAAAAACATTTAAGAAGCGGTGTTTTCGAATTTTATCGTTTAATCGACCAAAACAAACTTGTTAACAAAAGTTGTGTTATTTTCGGTACATTTTTATCATTATTTTTATTGATATTTTTTTGGACTTATTTTTTCAGATAAGAAAGCGCAAAAAAAATGAAGCTTGCAGAAGCTGAAAGTCAAATCAAACCGCTCAAAAATCAAGGAGCTCTTGTCGAGGTGGAAATTGCTGATATTTTGAAAGAGCAAGAACCATTCGATGGATTCGAAGAGGAAACTTTAACAGGAAATGGTTGAATATTCTGTTCCAATTTTATCTGAGCACTATCAATCCTCAGGCGAAATCAATCTTTACGCATAAAGCAACAGTTAAAAATGACTCCAAAGGAAATGAATTCAATATGTTTTAACTTTAATTAATTACTGTGGTTTTTGGGCAATCGGTCCAAAACGGGCAAAACCTAACGGCATTTTCGGGATTTTCGAAACATTTAAAAAAAATGTTAAGCTTTTATTTTAGGATATTTTTAACAAGTTTTTACAATAATTAATGTTGAACGGCAGTGTGGCACAGTAGATAACGAGTTCGGAGATTTCTATATCTCGGGGCCTTGGGTGTTTTTTTTAGGAGCTTACGTGGCAAATTACGGCTTTCTCGTATTTGGTTCGAACCTCGCATGGCAGCATACTTTATGAACTTCGCTCAATTTGATATATTAGTTAACATATAAAAATGTTAACAAATAAATTTTATCAAGGAATAATAGGCTCTCTAATCTTAAAAGTTTTTAAAAAGATAACGGACGCAAAATTACAAAACAAGTGGGAGGACATAGATCCTGCAAAAAATGATCTTTCATAAAATTACTTACATTAGTAATTTCCATTTTGTTATATAAAGTCATCATGAAAAACGTCCAAATTGACTCCAAAAGAGGTATATCGAGGTTATATCTCAAGCTATGACGCCTGATAATTCGAACGCATAGGCCAGGGATTTCGATATGAGTTCAAAATAATTAATGAAAAGCTAATTCTTTACAAACACTACCCTTTTTCCATCAAGAATTAATTCAGCAGGAAATTAAAATGCAAAAAAGGGATTTGACACCTATAGCTTTAGCCTTAAGGGGGTAGCGCAGGCGATGTGGAGATTGGTACATTTTTCGGAGCGATTTTTTGAAAGAAAAAAAAATGTGAAAAATTTTTTTATATTATTTTATCTAAAAGGAAAGTGCCATACTTGCAAAACGTTTATATTTTTAAACTTTTTACATACTTAAGTATCGTAAAAACATTCAAAAAACCACTTTTCATTGTGAATAAATTTCAACTTGACCCGATGTGAAGAAATTTTTTTGAAAGCAATATTTATAAACTCAGACATTGTCGGGTGTTATGCCACTAAATTAGTGGGAGAATAATTATCCACATGAAGAAATTTTCCTCAATATGGAATTTTTTTTTCCAATGAATGGATAAAAACAGCTTTTTTGGAAAAAAAATTGCCTTCAATTGCGATTAAATATCGAAAAATGTCTGACTTTCCAAATAAAAGTAGACTATAACACCCCGCAATTTTAATTGAGATTGTTGAGGAAAATAAATTTCTATAAATTGCGTGCAAATGGCACAAACCGGTTCCTTCAATAAGTGTTGTAAATTTCATCAAGAAGTTCAGAAACGATATTTTAAACTTGACCCCCTTGCAATCGGTTGAATACGGAAACCAAATAGATTATACCAGAAAATTTCACAAGTGATCGGCCTGGATTTTTTACAGAGATTTTAAAAACCTACTAATTAAAATTTTTGGAACTTGATTTGCGGAAAATTTTCATAATAATTTCTAAAAGTGTACAACAAAATGACAAATAAAAAATTTCTTGATTTTTCAAAGCACCAAGTCAGAAAATTATGTAAACATGCATGAAAAAAAGTTAAAAGGTGGCTATTTTTTTCGTTTTTATTCACAGATTTCAAAAAATAAAATCAGAAAAAATTTTGGACAAAAAATGCTTAAAATTTTCATAATGCTTTGAATTTTTTCGAAAATTTTTACGAAATTATAAAATGGAAAGTTTGAACTAATCGTTCCTTAAATAGAAATAAAAAATGATTTTTAATGAGCGATACACATTTATTGTGGTTCAGCTAACGATAATAAGCACAAAAACATAAGACCAACTAATTATTTTCGTAAATTAAATTGAGCGAGTCTGCACATCGCTGCTACCCCTTAAGGTATATTGTTTTTTTTCGAGATTATAATAATACTATTTCATAAATATAATAATTCTTTTTGAACCTAGTTTCGGTTTATACCATGCATCAGAATGCAGCAGAAATATCAAAACAGTTTAACAAAAACTTTTCGCCAGAGTAATTTCGGCAAAATAATAAACAACGGGCTGCAAGTATTTTTCGAAATTAAAAAATTGTGTCGTTTAAATTTGGNTTTTCTGTGGTGAAAATTTTGTCGGCTATCCAATGCAAAAAACCGTTTCTCCATACCCACTACGGTTTTTGCTGGACAGGGGTGGTTCACCTAAAAAAAAGCTACCTAAGATTGGCCTAATTTTGTCAAAAAAATTGAAACGCTTGAGCGTTCAGATGAAGACTTTATTATGCAAAAATCAGCTTATGTTTTCTCTGTGACCTTATTTAAGCCCATTTAATAAATGCTAGAGCGGCCCGTTCAACTTCAAAAACTAATATTTGTTTCACATTAGTGTTTTACATTAGTGTTGAAAAATGACATGCTTCATGTATTCTTCAATTTTTCCCCATCCAAATTTCAAAAATTTTCCGGCAGGATAGCCCAAAAACCCGATGTCCAAATACATTTTTGAAAGAATTAGTTTTTCAGTTGTTTCTCAGAGATGGCCTAACTAATCGGGAAGTTTTACATAAAGTATCTTTTTAGCAATTTTGGAGGAGAAAAACTTAGTTAAACATTTCGCGTCATATTTGACACCTGTTTATTTGGACAATTTGGCGGAAGAAATTCAGATTAACATGAATCAATCTGGCTTTATTTCGATTGGTCAAATCAGTCAGGATTATGACTTTACTGGAAAATTTTTACTCGAGCACATTCAGCCAAGATTGAAGGCGGAAACCACTCCTCAAAAATCTGGATTTTATACAGAATCATATTTAAGACGCTTAGAAGCTGGTGTCAGGGGATACTTGTCAGCTGCAAAGGAACGCTTTCAATAAATTTCACCTACAAATTTAACGCTAAAAAAAACGCTAAAGTCCGTTTGGAACGTTGAATACAACGGACCTGTTGGTACAACGGATTTTGGTCAAAAAGTCCTATTGGCCATTTAAACACATGCGATTGGGACTTTTTGACCCAACCCCGTTCGACTAAGCTGTTCTTTTAAATGCACTCTACTGTACCAAAAATAACTACAATACTACAGTATATAAAAAATAATTAAAGATTTCAGTAGAGTTGTTTTGGTAGGACACGTCATATTAATTTCAAAGGTATTGTCCCATTAAAAGTACTTTTAAGTTAACACATAAACGTACTATGCCGGCTTTTTTTTAGCGAAACTCGCAATCGGAGCGAATGTTCTCGAAAACGGTACATACGATTCATAAAATTCCAATTGTATCTCAGCGGGAATTAGTTGATACAGAGTCTCGTCTATGTCTCTTGCCGATCGACCGACCGAAAAAAAGCCGCCTATAAAGTTACATAAAAATGCGTTAAGGATGTGGGCGACGATAATTGAGATTTCTCAGAAAACTTTTTTGATAGCCCCATTTTGTAGAGAATTTTCCACTGAGTTTTTTAAAGCCTAGGATTTTTAGGGACGCCTACTAAAAACCATTTTCTGAGCGTAGGTTGAGGTATCAGATGCCCTGAATAGTACTGGCACCTTCCTTACGAGTTGTACTACGTATTTGGAAAAAAAT
>SCLH01000622.1:38105-59173 GCA_004367855.1 Oikopleura vanhoeffeni
AAAACTTTTTACTGGGTTTATTTATTCTTCTCAATATACCATCAAAGTGATGTTTCATAATCCAGGCAACTTTTTTAACCACACAATTTTCGAATTATTGCTTTTTTAGAAAATTTTCAGTTCGAATTAAAGTTTTCGAATTCGACAAATTATGAGAAATTTTTGAAAAAAGTTCCGAACATTATAAAAAAATTCCTTATTTTTCGTTCAAATTTTTTTTTCATTATTTTTTTCAAATCAACAAAAAACACTCTTCAAAATGGCTACTTTTACTTTACGCGTAGGTGACCACATATTTTTTATTTGCTAGTTGAAAAATCATATGACATTTTTTTGGGATTTTTGGTCGAAACTATTTGGAAAATACTGTGAATGCCACCTTTTATTTTTTTCAAACATGTCCACGTTTTGTTTCTTCGCTCTTGTTTATACTCTGAATCATAAGTTTTGAAAGGAAACTAAGGTTTGGCAGAAATCCATCGAAGCCCTCTTTTATCCAGAATTTAAAAAAATTTATGACATCGAAACTTGCCAAATTGGTAAGCCAACCCATCTACCGTTTAAAATTTATTTCATTCAACTCATGAAAAAAAATATTTTCTTCGATGTGCCAAAATGTCGGTTTTTCGTCTTTTTTTTAAATTTTCGATTTTGACGTAGAAATCGTATATAAAAAAATTCAATACATTTTAAACGGTGGATGGGTCGGTTTTCAAGGTTCATAATTAATAAAAAAATAAATTTTACGTTAATTTAGACTCCTTCGATTGCAAACGCGCGTTTTTTAGTGTTTTTTGAAAGACGATTTATGCTTTAGCAAAAATAATTGATCTGAAAAAAAAACAGATTATACGAAGTAAGCTCAAAAGTGGCAACTTTCGTTCGAAAAAGTTTTTATACGAAAATTTTGAAGTCGTTTTTTCAGTGTTGTTTCAAAAAACGATTTATAAAGTAAAAATAATCGATCTGAAGAGAATCAGATTATACGAAGTAAGCTCAAAAGTAGCAACTTTTGTTCGAAAATGTTTTTATCCAAAAATTTTGAAGTGGCAAAAAGTTTCCCTTCAAGAGAAAAAAAATCGAAAAAGTGCAAATCTGTCAAAATGCACCGAGGCCCTTTAAGACATATGTACAAAAAATTGGCAAAACCTATAGGCTATAAGCATATGCTATTTTTGGAATGTCCTCTAACAGGCGAATAGAGAAAAAAATCTGGCAATAATATATAAAGATTTTTTTTAATTTTAAAGTGAAGAAGGTTTATAAAAATATAACTGAAGAGCAAAAAAAGGTCTTTCTTATTTTCGGTCAAAATAAATTTTTATCATTGACTATAAATTTCGAATTTTTTAGAGCATTTTTGAAATAAGAACAATATGGCCCAAAACCTTTAGGTACTTAAGGTCGTTTTTTTTTTCGGTTGCTCCACCTAAGGGGTATCTGTTCTGAGAGAACTAGACTAGATAGCGACAAACGGTTTTTTGCATCTTAATCTTAACCGAATTTGGAACGCAGGATTTTTTTCTTTTTCTCCGATGATTACCGGTTCACCGGTAATTCGCAAAAAACCGGTTTTTTCGGTCATTTTGAGCAATTTCGATGACTGATTTCCGGTCACGTGATCAACCTAGGAAGCCAAAAAAATTTTCTACCGCATATTTTTTTCCAAGGTTTCACCTGCAGAAAACTATTTGTCGCTATCTTGTCTAGTTCTCCCAGTCGAAATCATGGTGGAGCAACCGAAAAAAAAAGCGACCTAAGTATTACTTTAAGTATTATACTACCTTTAAAAATACCTTAGTTATACTTNTACTTAAGTACAATATTTAAAATCTCAGATGTCCTTAATAAGGACTTCTTATAAACGAAAACAAAGGTTCTTTTTAGGTGACTTTTTAATAAAAATTATTTTAATTAATAAATCTAATTTGAATAATTTTTTAATAACATTTATTTTGATTATAATTTTTGATATAATTTTTCTAATAAAATTTAAATTTTTATTGATAAATATATTTCGAAATCATATGCTCAGATGCCGCTTAAAATGAAAGCATTATACCAACGAAATCAGCAAATGGATGAAAATTGGATGCAGACAATAACAACAAAGCTGCTTGAATCAGGGCGTATAAAAGGTCGGTTTCTTGGCAGAGGAGAAACAGCGACCTTTATTCCGCAAATTTATCTCGAGCAACAGAAAAAAGAGGTGAAGCAAAAGATCGATTCGACCGGAAATATTCAGATTGAATATCTGAAAAGGTAAAATAATTTTTGATTAGAAAATCGAAAAAAAAATTCCGAAAAACACCTGGAAAAATAATTTTCAATGAAATTCGAAAAAAAAATTTCAAATTTTTTTTTATTTAGGGCTCTTGATGCTAAGAATGATCATGGCGCAAAAGCTTGGATGAAAGAAAATTATCCAGATTACATGCTATTAGCAACCCAATATGTTTCTGCTTCATTTATTAGAACAGTTTTGGAGGATATCGAAAGTCGACTTTCAAAAGATCATATTGTCGATTTGTACACCATTTTACCCGATAACTTTACGCAGCATGACCTGGAAAATATGCTACGACATTTGACATCACAGTTAGTAAACGATTATAAATATAAATTATAGAAGCTATCTGCTGAAGGCATTTTTTTCAATTAAAAAACTCATGATAAAAATAACGCCGCCAAATTATTTGTCAATATTTCGACCAAATTTTTAATTTTCTAGGTCCGAAAATATCTCCGAAGCAAAAACTCTCGGTTCTGATTGGCTGATAGACGGAGCTTTTATCGAACAATCGATTCAAATTTTCCAATCAACCATCAACGAAAGAGCTGACAAAGGTTAGTGTCGCTCAAGTTTATAAGGGTACCGTATAGGTAGGAATATATCGTAAACATTATTCTGGTGTGCATCTATAAGGACACTTTCCTTATTAACAATATGGATAAAACATGGCCACAACCTACTCCATTTTGTTTTAGTCCGTCCCTCTATTAGGACACCTGATTTTTCAGAATTATTTCTATAAACACCTGTTTTTCAGAAAATTTTGACTGAAGAGTCAAAAAAAAGGGTCTTCATTAGTTCTCAGACGGCCGAAATAAATTTTTAGTATCGATAATTAATCGTATTGAACCCAAACTTTCAGCCTTAATTATCCTAAATTAGTATCACTGATACTAAAAAGATCTGATGAATTAAGAAAAAAAATGTCATCCATAGGGAAAATTTTACGATATTTACGGTATTTAAAATAATAACCAAAAATTTTAACAAGTGTCTAATTACATATTTACAATTAAAAATGGCTTGAGTCAAATTACACTCAACAAATTTCTTTTATAATAGTTACATTTCAAAAATACGGTCAAGTGTTCAACTTTCTGAGTAAAAAAAGAAAATAAAGTCGAAAATATCATTGCAACCCTTTCTGATGTCAAATAACACCGTTTTTCTAGAACTATTTCACAAAAAAATGACCCAAGATCGCTCAAGGTTAGCTTTTACGATCTAAAGATGCGGCTTTTCAATACGTTTCAGAAAGAAATTTGGGAGGAGAGGTTGATCAAAAGTCCGAAACCCCGATATTATATGAATAAGACGACCATAAAAACCGATTGTGGCTCATTCAAAAGTTGACCACATTTTCCAGAAGAATTTTTTACCCAAAAATGGTTACCCAAATATTTACTTGAATAAAGTCGAATTTCGCNGCGAAATTCGACTTTATTCAAGTAAATATTTGGGTAACCATTTTTGGGTAAAAAATTCTTCTGGAAAATGTGGTCAACTTTTGAATGAACCACAATCGGTTTTTATAGTCGTCTTAATCAGGCTATATGATTTCGGCTATATGATTCATATAGCCAAAATCATATACTCCTGCTCAAAAGACTTCACACATATTCAATTTTTTTAGCGGCGGTGAAAAAAATTGTTACAATTATAACCGAAGATGATGTTATCAAAAAAGATCAGAAAGGAAAAGAGAAAAATAAAGAAATAGAATTTGATGCTAAAGAAAAGGGAGGTGGAGGTGGCAGAGGTGCTAGAGAAGCAAAAACTAAGGGAAAAGGTAAGAAAAATTATAAAAAACCATACGGTGTCAAATTAGATAATGAATCATTTGGGGTCATGTTACCTATCAAATAAAAGATAATTTGATTGCAAGTCTGCAAAAATAATGTTCCAAAAATGTAATATGACCCCCAAGAGGTCAATTTGGTGTCAAACTACAAATGACTTATTTGTGGACATGTTACATAAAAAGTGAAAGATCATTTAATTGCGGTGTCAAATCTGCATATATTCCCGTGAGAGTCACAAATTTCATTTACCTTTGAACTAAACAATGTAAACTTCACATGCGCGATAATTTAAATTGACCACTAGCGACCAAGCTAGAAAGGCTTAAAATGAAAAATATTACGCAAGAAGTGTTTTCGAAATCGAGCGATGAGTTTTTCGATTTCACATGTACAGTATAGCAAAAATGCTCCCTACTGCGCCTTTTACACCAGTAGGCGTAAGTGACCAATGAAATGGATGCGATTCTTGAATTAAGTCGACAATCGAGTATTCTGATTGGACACTGGCTCCATAGTTACGCCTACTGGTGTAACTATGGAGCCAGTGTCCAACCAGAATACAAAACTCTTTAATTAAACAAAACTCTTAAAATTGCCAAATATGCTCTTCCTTTGATTTTAAAATCATTAAGGCCCTCTCATATTTTACTAATTTTTAAAATTCATTCGAAGATTTTTTCAATTATATTTTTGTAAAATTTCTTGAATTCAAAAAAAACATTTTAAGAACGGTGTTTTCGAATTTTATCGTTAATCGACCAAAACAAACTTGTTAACAAAAGTTTTATTTTCGGTACATTTTTTATCATTATTTTTATTGATATTTTTTGGACTTATTTTTTCAGATAAGAAACGCAAAAAAAATGAAGCTGCAGAAGCTGAAAAGTCAAATCAAACCGCTCAAAATCAAGGAGCTCTGTCTGAGGTGGAAATTGCTGATATTTTGAAAGAGCAAGAACCATTCGATGGATTCGAAGAGGAAACTTTACAGGAAATGGTTGATATTCTGTTCCCAATTTTATCTGAGCACTATCAATCTCAAGCGAAATCCATCTTTACGCATAAGCAACAAGTTAAAAATGACTCAAAGGAAATGAATTCAATATGTTTTACTTTAATTAATTACTGTGGTTTTTGGGCAATCGGTCAAAACGGGCAAAACCTACGCATTTTTCGGGATTTTTTCGAAACATTTAAAAAAAATGTTAAGCTTTTATTTTAGGATATTTTAACAAGTTTTAAATAATTAATGTTGAACGGCAGTGTGGCACAGTAGATAACGAGTTCGGAGATTTCTATATCTCGGGGCCTTGGTTGTTTTTTTTAGGAGCTACGTGCAAATTACGGCTTTCTCGTATTTGGTTCGAACCTCGCTGGCAGCATACTTTATGAACTCCTCATTTGATATATTATGTTAACATATAAAATGTTAACAAATAAATTTATTAGGAATAATAGGCTCTCTAATCTTACAAAGTTTTTAAAGATAACGGACGCAAAATTACAAAACAAGTTAACATAGATCCTGCAAAAAATGTCTTTCATAAATTACTTACATTAGTATATTTCCATTTTGTTATATAAAGTCATCATGAAAACGTCAAATTGACTCCAAAAGAGGTACATCGAAAATATATCGAGGTATATCTCAAAGCTATGACGCCTGATAAAATTTTGTTCATCTACTCGATGCAATAACGGTTGATGATATCTTGTGTGGGCTCCATAGAATCATGTTTTGGGGCTGGTGTCCTTCGAAAAAAAGCTGCCTAAACTCTTTTACTTCAACATATTTTTATGATTATAATATTTGAATTCTTCGAAAAGCAAGTAAGAAAATCTCGAAAAGAGCAAGAAGAAATAATCAACAATTGTTACGCAAAACTGAAACTTTGTCAAAAAGGATTAGGGACAGTTCAGTCTTCATCTTCATACGTACAATTTGAAAAACATCTCATGAAAACGCTGGGGAACGACTTGATAAATTTCATCTTTGCACTTTCAAGCTTCGGGTCGTATTAAGTTTCAGACGATTCTAAACACTATTTTTGGGTTTAAAAGTTACTCTGCAGAGCTCTGGTTTGCGTCTGTAAGGACAAAATATTCACGAGAAGGGGAGTACATGCCATTTTTAGAAAATTTTAAGATGAGGCAAAAAATGTTCATTATGAAAAATGGCATCATTTAAGGTCAACATTGCAAATTACTGTCGTATGCGTCTAAGAGGACAAAACGACAAAAATTTGGTGATTTTTGGCCATTTTCGAAAAGTACGTGCGTCTAAGACGACAAACGGGGAGTTAAAATTGTAGTAAGAAAAAAAATTGTAGTGATACAAATTAGGAAAATATGACACCAAAACCTTTAAAGGTAACTTTTTTTTAGAACACTCCAACAGTTTTAGAACACCTCAACAGGACAATATGGCAAAATCATAGCTGTCCTGCTAGATCCAATGAATTTCAGGTTTTTACCCAGAAAACTTCCAGTGTCCATATCAATGCCCGAGTGCATTTTTTTTGGCTTGCAAAGAAATAAAAATAAAAAAAGGCCACTGTTATTAATATCGCCGAAGGGTGCCTATTTGGCCGAAAAGACTCACGTAGTTTGGGATTTAAATAACAAATTACTCTGAGTGCGTCATGAATGACGTTATGAAATATTATGCAAAAAATGACGTCATTTCGAACGCCTACGCGATATAATTTTTTCAGCGACAAACTTTATTTTTGAGCCCATATCTAAATCTATACTTGCTGGCGTTGTAGAACTTTGACGTCAGAGACCTAAATAATCGCGTGATTTCATTGGTCTATTGACTCGTGTGTTGTTTTTTTGACCAATCAAAACAGGTCCTAAACGTGTCTCCGACGTCAAAGTTCCACGAGGCCAGCAAGTACAATTTCAGATATCGGCTTAATTTTTTCACAAAAAACTTTCAAATTCCCTGTATAATTATTAATTTATTGTAAAATATGGTTTGAAGTTGCAAATGGATCGAAAACGTTTACAAAACAAAATATTTTAATTAATGTTAAAAACAAAACGCCCCAGTTTGAACGTCCAATTAGATGACAATTTCTTCGAGCTTTTTTCAAAAATGGGCAGTAAAAAGAAAATTAAAAAGCCCTTTTATTCGAATATTTAAAATATTCTAGATCTGCCGAAGTTCAAGTCGTGTTATTTCTTTAGAACTAATTTCTTACTTTGGAAAATGGTATAAAAAACCGAAACGTTAGTAATAAATGAATATAATATTAATAATAATATTAAATATTTGGTTTACGACGGATTATGACCCGTTTTAAGTGATAGTCAGGAAACGAACTTGAGTCTGAATATGAGACTGAAAATATTAAAGCAAACGGAATCCGAACCGGAAGCTTTGGATAATTTAACAAAATTGAATAATGCAAAAGTTCCGCTCGATGTTCTTGAAAATGCGCAGGACGCCGCAGAATATGGCGCAGGAATGATGATAAAATTTGATAAAAATCGAGAAAAGGAAACGTTTATATTTGCTGATTTGAAGGGAGTGGTGACCACTCAGTGGTCGGCGCAAATTAAGCTGTGTTTTGAGTGTTTTCAGAAACATTTCCTGAGAAACTTCCTAACGGATGGCATTCCCAAACAAATGTAGCTTTCGACTAACTCTTCTTATTTTTAGACTAATAGGAGTCTTGAGACGCTCAGAAAATGCAATTCAAAGTGGATAAAAAACACTTAAAAGCGAACTGAGCAAAAAGTGAAGGTTTAAACTTTAAATAAAAAAAAATTGGGAAAGTTTATAATTTTTCGATCAAAAGCATTTTTCTGTCTACGCATTTTCGATGGTTTTAACAAAATTTGAATTCAAAAAACTGTTTTGGAGTGATTTTATGACCACCCGGGGCCAGCACTATATTTTTTTGAAGGTTTATATTTAGTGTCAATGACCCCCTCCATACTATGGACTTAGAAAATTTTATACTTTTAAAATTTTATGTATTTGGGTTTTTGAAGCACAAATTATATTTGGTATTTCCTATATTAAAATAGTATTTTTACAACGTTTCGAATTTATTATTCATCTTCAGGTAATGAGCGAGAAACAGAAATTATTTTTTGATCAAAAAGTTGACACAAAAAAAAAAAAGTAATTTGGCAAAACGGGCTCTCAGAAACTTTGCCAAATGAATAATCATTACCTGAAGATGAATAATATATTCCAAACGTTGTAAACATTCTATTTTAATATAGTATAAAATCGTTTCTCTTGTTCTCTACACTTTCAACAAAACCTCGGCACTTGTTGAAAAATCAAAGGACCTTTAAAAAGAAGTATTTTTAAACGTTTTTTAAAGTCTTCATTATTAGAATATATCGAATCAATGAACAATTCGCTAGAATCGTGCACTGATTTACCAACAGCTCTTCACATCACAATGACATCCTTATTTTCAACAATCAACAAATCAATTTTACATTTTCCAGGAACGTGAATTAAATTTTGTTTCCAAAATATCTGAGAAATGGGCGAACAAAAAAGTTTAGTATAAAAATTCGAGTATATTCAAATTTCAGATGCGCTTTTTCATGCTGAAAATTTAGCTGATTATGTCAGCGGTCTAGCACCATATATTTTATATCGTGATTTGTATTTTGAGAGGAGGCGGTACCGTGTAAATTTTCCAGAGCTATTTATATAGTGAACTCTTCAGTCGCTTTTTTTTGGTTGCCCCACTTGAGGGGGTGGTCGTCGCATTTTAAGGCAAAAAACAAAGTTTTCAATGGTCAATTGAAGCAAAAGTACAAATCGTTGGACTAAATATTACCTCTTTCTGATATATTTAAACAAAAATCTTGCATCCTTAAAAATATCGAAAGTGACAAATGGCTCGTCCAATCAGAAACGTTGCTATTAAAACCTGACGGATTATTTTTTCAAATGTATCTTCTCCCTGGTTTTTCAAGGTACACATTCTAACGTATATGTTTGTGCAGCTGATAGTCCGTGCAGATCAGTATTGAGAGTTTTGTCCAAATTTCTTTCTCGTTTTCTTTATAAATCGTTGTTTTTATTTCCCCAAAAATGATAAATTTCAACTTTTTCATACAAAATATTTTTGAGGACGCCCAAAAGTGCTTTCTGACCATGTATTACAGATAAAAACTGGACCCCTATATTCGTCTCGTCTTATTTTCATAAAAAACATTAAAATAAAATTGGGAGAATTTCTTTTCTAAGCCTTTTTTGCGACGACCATTTCACCGCAATGCAAAGTGGATATTCCAAAAACATTTGTAACTAATAGAACCAACCTTCGCGGTTTAATTTGAATTAACAATAATCATGATACAATCCCACCCACCTACGCCTACACCTTACGCTTTTTAAAAAGCTTTTCTTAAAAACACGCAGTTTGTATCTTCTCCTTCATTTTCACCATTTTTTATTTTTTGTCGTGTCAGGCTCCGGAGAAGCTTACAAATAATGCAAAAGCGCTTTTGTTTTCAAAATTTTAGCTTTCAGCGGACATCNTTTCTAAAGCCTCTTCTCGCAACGGCCATTTCCCGCCAAACTAGCAAAAGTGATATTCCAAAAACATTTGTAACTAACAGAACCAACCTTCGCGGTAATTTTGAATTTAACAGTAATCTGATACAATCCCACCTACGCCTACACCTACGCTTTTAAAAAGCTTCTTAAAAACACGCAGTTTGTATCTTCTCCTTCAATTTTCACCATTTTTTATTATTTTGTTGTGTCAGGCTCCGGAGAAGCTTTACAAATAATGTAAAAGCGCTTTTGTTTCAAAATTTTGCTTTCAGCGGACAAAAATGCGAAAAAACAAAAAATTAAAATTTTGAAATAGTCAGTTTGGGAGGCTCAGGCAAAAGGTATCTCCTCCACCAGTTTGAGAGATACAGTTTCGACCCATACTGCTTCTGAAAGCACAAGACTTGTTTGACAATGCATTAGAGAGTTTTTTTTTGAAATTTTGCTTCGATGTCTCTTGGAGGCCATGTCAACTTTTCATCTCTAGCCAAATTGTTTGAAATGGTCAGTTTGGTAGGCTCAGCCAAAAGGTATCACCTCCACAAGTTTAGAAGATACAGTTTCGGCTCATACTGCATCTGAACGCACAAGACTTGTTTGACAATCCATTAGAGAGTTTTTTTTGAAATTTTGATTTGGCGTCTCTTGGGGGCCATGTCAACTTTTCATTATGAGCCTAAATTTTTGACAAAATTTAGAAACCAAAAGAAATGCTTCAAAATATTTTTTTCCGTAAATTCAAACACTTTTAAGGATTTTGGTGCAATTTTTAACTCGGTAGCGTCACAAGAAAACAAATTAGCGCACTTTCAATTTAAATCATAACTAAATCAATAATTTTTTTTTTCGTTTTTGGCCGCCAAAAGCAAAATTCCGAGTAAANTTTTTAGGAGGCTTTTTAAAAGCGTAGGTGGGATTGTATCAGATTACTGTTACATTACAAATCACCGTGAAGAGTTGTTCTTCAAGATGCAAAAGTTTTTGGGATATCAGCTCTGCTAGTTTATCCAAAAATAGCTTCGTAAACTGTCAAAATCGGCGACACCCACTCCCTTTAAGGGCCTCGGTGCTATTTGACAGATCCGGATATGGGCGCTTGATGAAAAAGTTTTTACTGGGTATATATATTTTCTTCAATATAACATCAAATTAATGTTTCATAATCGAGGCAACTTTTGTAACTACAGATTTCTCGAAATTATGAGAAATTTTTGGAAAAAGTTCCGAACATTATGAAAAAATTCCTTATTTTTTGTTAAATTTTTTTTTCAATATTTGTTTCAAATCAACAAAAAATACTCTTCAAAATGGCCACTTTAAATTTTTGCGTAGGTGACCACATATTTTTTATATGCTCTTTAAAAATCATATGACATGGTTTTGTGATTTTTGGTCTAAATTTTTCCGAAAATTTTTCTCATTTCTTGCTCAAAATTTTTCAAACTTATTTTTCTGGAATCATCAGCTGAAAATAGTGAGAATTCCACATTTTACTTTATTCAAATATGTCCTTGTTTTGTTTCTTCGCTCTTGTTAACGGAAGGGTCGGTGTTAACGATTCCCAATTAAAAAAAATATCAAAATAAATTTTACATTAATTTAGACTCCTAAAATAGCAAACGCGCGTTTTTAGAGTGTTTTTTAAAAGACGATTCATAAAGTAAAAATAATCGATCTGAAAAAAACAGATCATACGAAGTAAGCTCAAAAGTGGCAACTTTTGTTAGAAAAATTTTTTTTATTCCAAAATTTTGAAGTCGCAAAAAGTTTCCCATCAAGAGAAAAAAAATGAAAAAGTGCAAATCTGTCAAATAGCACCGAGGCCCTTATGGGGTATCTGTTCTGAGAGAACCAGACTAGATAGCGACAAACGGTTTTTCGCATCTGAATCTTAACCTCCTCACACCCAGAAACGAGAACTTCGCCTCACACCAAACCATCTAAAGGCAATACTTTGAGCGCTTATCATCGGAAAAGGCTGAGAGCTATCAATTGACTTATTTATTACTGATTGAGATCAAGGATAGATTAAGTAAATAAGACATAAAGAATTTCAAATATTCGATGTCTGTGAACTTGATTAACTCCAGAGAAAACGAGGCTTACTCACCTTGTGATTCTATTTTATAGCTGGTCTCCAGAATTGAAATATGATATCTCGATCCGCTTACAAAAATTTCCATATCGCCTCAGAATTCGATTTTATGTTGCGTTTAACAGAATATTTTTAAGGACATTTTGGCGAAAATCCTAAAAAATAGTAGAAAAAATATCTTCGATACGGGCGCTAATCGCTATGTAACTTCAAATCAATATTATTTGGAAATCGAAATTGCAAACTCCATTGACGCATTTGAATTGTAGGTCTGTGACGATGTTATTTCTGGCGCCGTTTTGGCCCCCAAATTGTTTTTGCGCTCAATAGTCAAAGGGTGTAGCGGGGTTAACCCAAATTTTGAACGTAGAAATTCTTTTTTTCCCGTTCACCGAGTAATTTTGCAAAAACGGGTTTCGGTCATTTCGCAATTTTCGCTGACTGATCTTTATGGTCACCGTGAGTTCAAATCCTAGGAAGCCAAAAAAGTTTCTGATCCCATATTTTTCCAAGGGTTTCACGTGCAGATAAAGCCATTTGTCGCTTAACTATGCTGAGTTTCTGCCAGTGCAATTCACAATGAGAGCCAACCGAATAAAAACGAGCCTAAGACACATTTTCATTTGTACTTGTCGTTTTTTATTCGGTTGGCTCATTTCTGTAGAAATTCTGCGACTGAGCAGAACTAACCAAGATAGCACCAACATGGTTTCATGCAACCGTGAAACCTTTGTGAAAAAATATTGTGGTAGAAAAACGACCTAATGAACATTTTTTCATTTTCTCAAGTCACAATTCCCCAAATTTAGGGTTATTTTCGGACGTAACATTACATCTATTTCAAAAAAAGTCTACCAAAAATGATGTCGAGCAGAAATCGGTTCTTCTTTAGAATATCCCCTTGTTTTTAATTCTCTAAAGGAAAACTTACTCCATCTGTCATCGAACTTTTACGATCCAAGCTGCTTGCTGAACAGAGTACACTTCTATCGGAAGCCCAAGATGCTGTTTTAAAAGAGGATGTGAATAAAGAAGAAATTTTGTCAAAACTAAAGGACTGTTTAACGATGAAACCTGAGAAATAATTTTTATCAGATAATNTTTTAATTTCGATTCAAAATTCTCTCACTTTATGTCTATGGAATAACCAAAACGTCAAATAAATACATTCTTCAAAAAAAATTATTTGACAATTGTTTACTTTTATAAATATTTAAAACTTGTCGGTACAACTTCAAAATATTTGCTAATATCTGAATTCAGACTCTTTTTCGGATTAAAGCACTTTCTTTTTTCGTTCTTTGGAGCTTTTTTTTTTTGAAAAATTGGCGTCTATTAGTTCACAACTAAAAAGTTATCCCTGTTCTCTTAGACAGAAACGACAGAAATTATTTGCCTTATCGGTAAAACATAAATTCCCTGAAACTGTATTCAAAAGGTTTAAATGGTCTCAATTTCAAAATCAGTGTGCTACATTAAAAATTACTTTTTGTTTACAACTCTAAAATTAACGACTTGAAACCATCAGAAATTAAAATATAGCCAATTTTGAAATTGAGATCATTCAAAGTTTTTGATTACAATTTTCAGGAATCTCTAAGGAGCTGAAACGTTCTCGTCAGACGTCTTCACTTTTTCATAAAGCTGATTTTGGAGAAAATTAATAAATCCGGGCCTTACTTTCCATTTCCCGCGAAAATAAAGCACATACTGTATTATAATTATCTCCTACGTTCTCGATTTATTTTACATCATTTTTAACAATAAATTGAATTGATAGAGAGCAACTTCGAAAATATATCGACATAATTTGTTTATTACTGTTGATAAGCATATTTTACATATTTTATCGAGGAGAATATTTTCGAAAACATTAAAATAAGATTTATCTGTTTAAACAATATGAATTTAATTTATTAAAATAAGAATTTAAATGATCAAAGATTTTCAAGTTATTTTGATATGCCAAAATGGGTATTTGACAATTTTTTTGTCATAAATTGCCTATCGTATTTATATTTATTTGAATTCAATCTGACACCATACCATGTAGATTTATTTCTCAGTTAAATAATTTTTTTAAATAAAATAAATTTTTTGTGCACTAAAAAGCCCTAGATCGGGAAAACGGTAATTTTGCACTTTTCGGGGCACAAAAGTAAATTTTGTGTTGGCTAAAAAATGAGAAAAACATTTTCAAAATGTTATAATTCTCTGAGATCTGTCACGATTATGTCAGCCATTTAACACTTTTCTGGTTCTAAGAGAATCTTATTCATAATTAATGTTTTACAATTGATCTGCTTCATTCAAACAGATACAAAAATTAAGTTATTCGCGATAAAATATTTTAACTTTTTTGTATTTTAGAAAATTATCAAAGAAAAATAATGAAAAAGAACTTTACGTTATCGAGTTGGTACCCTAGGTCTAATATAAATAGACTATCGAGAATAGTGCAGGAAACTCCATTGAATAACAACCGTAAAAGGGTAAGGTCAATTTATATTTAGCTAGATTTTTTAAGCTCACCCCACCCTTTGAGTAAAAGGCTTCGACCATATCGAATATCATACTTTAGAATAGATATTTTTGTCAATTTTTTTGCTCCTCTCTTTTTCTATTAAAATGCGTAGGCGCGAACATACTAATAATTAAAAAAAACGTGTGCAATAGAAAATATTACAGGGGCCATATCGCTGAAAAACATACGCAAATTAACGATTTGAAGCTAAATTCCTGCAAGTGCCCATGTCGTCGAAAGAGCTCATGTCGCCGAAAGAGCCAATATCGCTGAAATTGCGTTTGACGTTTTAATTACACATTAATTTGAGTGCTACATTAATAGATATTTTCCTAAATCTACTCTTTGGGATTTTTATTTGATTGCGTTTGGTGGAGTACGTAATTCTACACATTTTGGTTTTTTATTTCATTTGAACAATTGTAAAACTGGCCTATGGTTTACCCGTAATCGTCTTGGATAGGGGTGGTTCCTTTAAAAAAAAGTACCTTAGGTAGCTCTTTTTTTAAAGGAACCACCCATCTGTAGACCAAACGGTAAGAGATATTGGGAAACGGTTTTTTGCATCCGATAGCCAAGAAAATTTTAGCCGTAGAGAAATTTTTTCGATTTTTGACCCCGGTAGTTTTTTTAGGTGCGACAGATTTGCCTGAGTCACTGTTCACCACAGACGAACCGTATGACTCATACGGTATGAGATATCACAAACGGTTGTTCAGGTAAGTATATTTTCGTGCTGATATGTAGATAACTTAAAGAGATACATAAAACGTGTACATAAACGTGTGATTTGACACCCTAGCGGTGTCGAATTTCAAAATTTGTGATGTCAAAAAAATTCTCCATAAAATTTCACCATGAAAACGTGTTTTGCAGGTATTTGTGTTTAGTATTTCAGAGAAACCGGTAAAACCGTAAATTACCGGTTAACCGGTAAAGCAAAAAAAACAAAAAATTTGGCCTAAGCTTTTTCAGTTTCCAGTTGAATGCAAAAAACCGTTTTGTGATATCTCATAAGGTTCGTCTGTGGTGAAAAGTGAAATCTGTAGCACCTGTAAAAAAACTACCTTATAAAATTGAAATTTTTTCAAATTATGACGTCATTTCGAACGCCAACGCGTTTGTCATTTTGGAACGAATAAGTTTATTTTTGTCGCGATATCGCCGAAGGTGCCCGATATCGCCGAAAATTTGTATTTCACTGGTCCTGCTGATTTCCGCCTCATAGAAAAAATAGGCATTCAAAACAAACTACCGAAAATGTATGCTCGTATAATTTGCGAACTGTTACGAACTTGACATCATTATATGTAGGCCGGCCGAGCAAAAAATGAGGTACCAGATAACAAGGTCGTATGGTTCTGAAAATTAAGGTCCAAGCGTAGTTTGGGGCTTGAAAATCTGGCTCAGAAAAAAATTTGATGCAATCACAAATTTTCTTTGGTCTCATTGTTTTTTGCGGCCTAAAAATCGTGGTGAACAAATTTTCAGCTTGATAGTGCACGTAGATAAATTTTTAGCGTTTTCAGCACCACCTTTTTGGGTCAGCACCACCAATTACAAGAATGGCTCATAAAATGTTAGATTTGAGAAAGTACCAGAATTATTAAATCAATCGACAGACCGATCTGAAAGAAACCACGAACCATAGAAAAGTTCATTTTTTATTATATTTCTAAATTTCTTATTTTTGACCACCCAAAACAGCGCCACCGAGTGATGTCATCAAATTTTTTCCAAGCCAGATTTTCAAGCGGAAAAAACTGAGGTGGTTTTTTTAAGTAAGATGCAGGTTTTCTGGATTTGACCTTAATTTTCAGAACCATACGACCTTGTTACCTGGTACCTCATTTTTTGATCGGCCGACCTAATTTATATGTCTAATCATAAAAAAATGTCTCCATATATACTCAGGTCGTCCTTATATTTTGAGGTGTTCCACAGAATTACCGATAGAATTATAAGTAGCTTTGGCTTGATTAATACCCAGAAACAATATTTGTTTGTTCAGTTTATTTAACAAAGAAATTGTAGGTGTTCAAGCACCCATAACCATCTTAAGTTTTTAAGCACTCAAGTGTCTAAAGAGTTATCAATAAGTTGATCCCTTGTTGACAACATGACTTAAAAATACGCTGTAATCGGACAATTCTTTGCTATATGATAAGAGTTTATTTTAAGCGGTGTAGTTGAAAACTAAAAATTTAAAAATAAAGTTTGAGTTAAATGACTTTAGTCTTAAGAGAATTGGGCAAAATCTTAAAATAATAAATTTGAGATGTGTTTTGCATACGAAAAAACATATGATTCTAAATCACAGAAGATTATGCTAAAAAGTCAGTATTCCGATAATTGATTATTGGCTGCATCATTCCGGACAAATTTGGAAAATTTTAATGGCGGATTTTTTTAAAATGGATAGCAAAGCTTTTCAAATTGACAACCTTTTTCTCAGCGATGGATTCCAAAATTTCAAGAGATAGTTACAGGAAAGGTTTCGAAACCCACCGAAAGATTTTTGTGCCCAATCGGATATCCGGTATACTGGAAGAATCGGTCATATCTTAAAAATTTTCATTTTAAGGCATGTGAACGTTTTCGTTTATTCATTTTCAAACATAATTTTTACCATAATGAGTTTTTTAAGTAAAAATAAATAAAGTCAAGTTCATATCTTAAAATGTCGGTTTTTCGTTAACTTTCGGTTATATGAGACTAAAGTAAAATCGGGTAAACCGGTCATCCGAATGGTCACAAAATTGTTTTCGAGTACGTACCAACCATTTCATGCGACCACCATTTAATTCAGAAAAGCTTCAAAATTTTCAGAAGCTGTCGAGCCATAAGTTTCTAACTAAATCACTTATTCATCTAAAAAAATTCTCGTCAATCTAAAAGTTCGGTCGCATATAGTCATATTGATTACGGTCATCGGGTGCAAAAAAAACGACTCAGAGAAGAGTATTATATTGTCTTGAATTTTCGGTCAATAATTACGTGATGACCTTTTTATAATGCAAGAGTCGCATTTTGCACCCGGGATCAGCTGTGTTAGCAAAAACCCGTCTAGGCTCGTTGTTTAATAGGGATCTATAAAAAGGTTAGAGAGCTCGGAAGTGGAACATACCATATTTTTGAAATTTTAGGTCATAATATAACTTTCCAAACTACGTAACACTGCAGAGCCGTTTTTCCGATTTCCGGTAATTTACCGAAAATTATCGGTTTCTCGAAAACCCCGCTAAGGATTTTTGTAGAAACTGCAGGATCGGGTCCAGAAAATCAAGGATTTCGGAAAAACCGGCGCTGCATTGTTACGTAGTTTGGAAAGTTATATTTTGACTCAAAATTTCAAAAATATCGTATGTGCCACTTCCGAGCTATCTAACCATTTTATACATCCCTATTTAAAAAACGAGCCCTATTTTTTCTGTTTTGAAAATATACAAATAATGTTTGAAGAAAATATGCATAAAGTGAAAGAAATTAAAATGATTTGTCAAGGCTTCGCGAGCAATGAATTTGAAATATAATTAGTTATAATAATTTATCACTCCAAATTATCCATTCACCATCAGTGAATTATGTTCTGGAAACTACATTATAATTACGATGAAAAAATAACATTTCTGTTTATAATTTTTGTGTTATTCTGTGAACAAACGGTGACTTATTATAATTCTATTTGGCATTATTAAAATCTTTATTTTTATTAGCCACTGTGAGACAAAGTGTTACAATTATAACTGAAGATGATACTACTAGAAAAGATGAAAAATAAAGAAATAGAATCTTATCTCAAAGAAAGGGAGGCTGAGGTGCTAGAAAAAAATTAAAATGCAGGGGCTGAAAATTCATTTTTATCACGATTTCTCCAGCACCGTAAAACTAAAATCGTATGACCTAAATTATAAATGACCTAAAGTAAAATTATAAATAGTAAATTACGACGTTTCCGATATTTCTTCCATATATTCACGTAAAAAGTACAGAAACAAACAATTGAGTTACAATTGTATGAGAATTTGGGAAATCTTGAAAAATTACAAAAAAACTTGAGAATTGTGATTTCTGACTAAATGTTCCAATTTACAAAATCCGAACGTCGTAATTTACTTTTTTTATAATTTCAAATATTAAGTGAGTAAGTTATTTTTAACTTTTTCGTTTACGACTTGCTCTATGTGTTATGGCCCGTTTTGAGTGATTGTCAAGAAATGAACTTAAATATGAGACATAAAATATAAAAGCAAATAGGATCGGAACTAAACGATCTAGATAAATTAAAAAAAACTGAGCAGCAAAATATAATGCAGGAATGATGATAAAAAAAAATGTAAATCGAGAAAAAAAATGTTTAATAGATAATGTTTTATTTTAGGGTAGTTTTCACGATTGCCATTAAATCTCTAAGTGATTCATCGGCTCCTACTTACATTAATTTTGACTTATTTGTTCTAACTAATTGTAACTTGATGGAAAATAATTTTCGTTTTAAATGTATATTACATGTACCACTATTTCATTCCGAAAATTTCGTTAAAAATTTTTTAAAACCGACTGAAATTTGTAAAAATATCACAAAACATTTTTTTCTTTCACTTCCAGTCATGTAAAAAAAACTTGAGAAAAGTTGGATTACTGTGTACTCTTGTACCAGACACCCCCTGTAAAATCTCGAAAATTTAACCGAAAAATCGATTTTCAAAAACAAAGAAAATCCTAGGTCTCAAAATGACCAGAAAAAATTCTCTACAAGATAGCTCGAAAACATTGATACCCATTTATGACTTTTAAAATTCCTTATTTCAAATCGTCTCTGAGCATACAAAATGAGGAACCCCCCCCGCATTATTTTTGGAAACCTGGAATATTTAAATATTGTTGATAAATCAAAACCTCTATTATCGTGTTTGTCTAAAAGAACAAAATAGCATAAATTTGGTCAAAACCTACGTTATTTCGTAACTTTCTGTGGTTTTGGTTTCTAACGACAAGGGTTTTGTGTAAAATGAATCTATTAATATGTAAAGTTTTGTCTTAGTCTTTTTTCTGCAGTCATTTATAATGACTCATTGTCGAAAATAACATATAAGCAAAATATAACAAAACGTCTTGAATCCCGTAGTTTCGCGACATTTAATTCGTTATCAAAGTTTGTTGGCATTTACCAAAAGTGTCGATTCCAAGAAAAGTATTTTTATAGACAATCAGGACGCGCCTTCTAAGATTTCACAGAAATTAGATTTAATAATTTACTTTTACTATTAAATTTAGATTTTGTCTTTTTTTATGCAATTACAAAGACCACCGACTGTTTTATGTGCTTAACTTTTAAGTTGTTAATTTTAGTTGGAGCTAAATATTAACAATTTTCTGGTTCTCCACAGAAACCTATTCAGAATTCATATTTCACAGTTAATCTGCTTTATTCATAAAAACTTTTATTTTAAAAAAATATTAAATTTGTAATTTGTTTTAGAAAATGAAATGAGGCGAAATAATGAAAAGGTACTCTCTGTGCGTGTACAGAGTTGCACAGGGAAAACCCAAAATTTAGAATTTTTGCCTAAATTATTGGGAGGACAAGTTCTAGAAGTTTGCAAGAACAAATTTGGACTTCAAGATTTTCAAAATTTTGGTATTCAATTGCCAAGTGGAGCATGGATAGTGAAAGAAAAAACTCTTGAAAAACAACTTAAAAAAGGTAAGCGGAATTCACATCTCTTGATATCTTACGAGAAAAAATATTTTAAAGATATGTTCGGTATATGTTTATTTTTAATAGAAGTCTATGAATGAGGCAAATTTTAAACTTAGGGGGGTTCTATATGTCAATTGTTATTGCTGGGCATTTCTCACTACTTTTTAACGGTCTATGACTTTTGTTTAAAATGTTCAAACGTAAAAATGGAAAAAAATTATTGTTCCGTGACCGCTGTTTATAATTATCGTATAGATATAATTATTTATGAATGAGTATATAACTCTTAACACATTTTACGAAAACGATTTTGAAAACCTTCAATTTTTCTCCGGCAGCGAATAACTGGCGGAAGTGATATGCAAATTATTCAAATTTTTCAGAAAAATATAGAAATCAAATTGGTAGCAAACTTTTCGTCGAATAATTTCAAATTTACGGTCACGTTTTTCGTAAAACCGCAAAACCCGGTTTTCGTAAACGTTCTAATAACTCGTTAAATAAATTTCAAATAATAAATTTCGAGTATAAAAAGATTCTACGCCATTAATGCAACAATGTTCTCGTCGAAAATTTACCATTTTTAATATTTATCTCTATTGAGCAAAGATGCGGCGAGCAGCGCCTTTCAGCTATAACTGGTGTGTTTATTTCGTAACAAATAATAAAAAGCCCTATTTCTCTCAATAAAGAAGATATTTGTTTTAATACATATTTTTCCTGGTTAGTTTTTCACGAAAAATACATTTTTGCCATTTTTATACCGAATTTTTTAATTCGCGAATTTTGTGTAAAAGTTTAAAAATACACTTCAACGTCGGGATATCGATTTTTTATTAGTCGCAATAGATTTATCAGACCCGATTAGCCCAAAATTGATATTTTGTTTGTTTAATTTATCAAACACAGACACTTCGTTTGTGCATGCAAATTGCCATGTAGAACCCCCTTGATTAAGGGGGTAGTGTCCGCAAAAAAAATTTGGCTGAAATCTGATATAGTACTCAAACATACCCAAAAAAATCACAAAAAATCCCCAAAAAACATCCCCCGCGCGTCAAAATATATGCAGTGAAATGTGAAAAATATTTCTGATCAGCTGAAAACTCAA